>JAWKAU010000274.1:0-142000 GCA_033398695.1 Orobanche coerulescens
GGGACATCCGCAATTCTTCGCTTTCTTCAAGTTCTCCCATCAAGGATAAGTTTTCAAACTCCTCGATGTACTCCTCGACACTTAGTTTTCCTTGCGTGAGTTCAGAAATTTTTCGATACAAGCTTAACTTGTGTGTAGTCGGGACATATCTTTTTCGTAGTTTCTTTTTTAGAGCCACGAACGTATCTTCTCCTTTCCGGCACGAACTCTTTGTGTCTTCATTCGCTCAAACCAAAGGGAAGCTCCCTTTCCAAGTTTGAGAATCGCATACTTGCAACGTACCTCGTCATTGAGATCCTTGAACTCAAACATTCGTTCAATTTTTCTTTCCCACTCCAAATAAACTTCGGGATCGGTGCCGCCTACGAACTCCGGGAGTTCGCTCGTCTTGTATTCATCAGCATGTCGTGGTGCATGCATGGTGTCGTATCCTCGTCTTGCTTGGATTCTGGGCTCCGGTAAGCCACGAAGAACATCACGTAGTTGTGCTACTTCTTCATCGGTGAATGCCATCTTCTTGAGTAATGTCGAGAACTGTGAGACAAATGGCTCTGATACCACTTATGATACGAATTACGTATATAAGTGTACGTAAAACTGATACGAATTCTCACTGATTATGCGAATTCGCTATCGATACAGCGGAAGGCTTTTTGATGCACGGAAGCTATCGACAAGAAACTGTCGGGAACTAGTGACAACAGCTCGCTACAGCAACAATACTGGCGAGTGATGAAGGCGGTAATTCGATACAGCCACACGACAGGAATTTGGTCCAAATAAAAAGGCTCGAAACAGCCCGTTTCGTTCGGGAGCGAATTTAAGACAGGAAACACGTTCGAAGGATCGAACAACACTTTGTACGAAATATTGAACAAGTATAAAACTGTATCGAAAAATAAACAGAATATCGAAACAAGATATGAACAGATGTTTTATCAAATTAGACCTATAATTTGATAAAGTGATTTCTCCTCAAGACCTATTGAGAATCAATCAGATTAGTATTCGAAACGCGTCGAATAAAAACCAAGTTTTTGATGAAAAGCATTCACCAGGAAAAACACAAAGTGTTCTCAATTCTTTAACATTCAATAATTGTTCATTACAACTCTACTGCCACTATTTATAGGCAAAAGCAGCCTGACACGATAACTTAAACTAATACAAGCTGAGCTTAGAATAATAAAAGATAATAAAAAGGTTCTTCATGTCACTTGTTGACAAAAGTAAAAGTTGGGTCTTGTCTCCAAGTTGAAGTTTGACAGCCGCCCTTTTTTGCCAAGAATCCTGCTGCTTTTGTAAGAGAAAGCTGAACATTCTTTTATTGTTTAATTGCCACTTGAATTTCTTCCCCTCCCCAAGATGCAAGTTGTCCTTTGTTTAAGTTACTCCAATTCCAATTATCAAGGTGACTCCATGCCTCGTTTCAACTCTCTCGCCCAAGTATGTTGTAGTGCGGTCGAGGTGTTTTACGTCGATCCTTACTTCGTCCTCTTCGCTTGGAGTAGTCGGCTTCGTATCATCCCCTCCCCCTTTAAGAGGAATTGTCCTCAATTCTGCAATTCCGTCATCATCAAGATAAGGAGAAAGATCACCTATGTTGAAAGTAGCATGCACTCCATAGTCGCCCGGAAGTTCGAACTTGTAAGCATTGTCGTTCACCTTCGCAACTATTTTAAATGGTCCCTCAGCTCGTGGCATTAATTTGTTCTTACGCTTACTCGGGAATCGTTCCTTCCTCAAATGTAACCAAACTAAATCTCCCACCTCGAATAGTCTCGGCCTTCTTTGCTTATTCGACTTCCTTTTGTATGCCTCGTTTATTTCCTTGATTCGATCCCGCACCTGTTCGTGTAATTTCATCATTGATTTCAGCTTCGACTCCGCATCCTTATGCACTAATTCGTCACTTGGTAGTGGAATTAGATCTAGTGGTATGTAAGGATTCAGTCCGTAAACTACTTCAAATGGAGAGTGTGCTGTGGCATGAGTAGGAGAACGGTTGTAAGCAAACTCCGCATGCGCCAGTTTCAGATCCCAGTCCTTTTGTGTTTTGCTCACCAATCCTCGCAACAGCGTCCCCAGTGTTCGATTCGTTACTTCAGTTTGTCCGTCGGTTTGAGGATGATGTGAAGTACTAAACAAAAGCTTGGTTCCTACCTTCCTCCATAACGTGTTCCAAAAGTAGCTTAGAAACTTTGAGTCCCGGTCCGAAACAATAGTTTTCGGAATTCCATGTAATCGCACCACCTCTCGAAAATACAAGTCAGCAACATTACTCGCATCATCGGTTTTGTGACAAGGAACAAAATGAGCCATCTTTGAAAAACGATCGACGACCACCATAATCGCATCCTTACCTCGTTGGGTTCGAGGCAAAGCCACAATGAAATCCATTGAGACATCTTCCCACGGCCTCTCCGGAATCGGTAAAGGTGTGTAGACTCCTGATTTGAACGAACTTTTTGCAATATGGCACGTCACACATTTACTGATTATGTTATTAACATCCCCCTGCATCCTTGGCCAATAAAAATGTTCTTTAAGCACCTCCAATGTCTTGGCCGAACCAAAGTGGCCAGCCAAACCTCCCCCATGAGCTTCTCGAATCAGCAATTCGCGAATCGTGTGCCTGGGTAGACAAAGACGATTTCCCTTAAAAAGAAAGCCCTCATGTATCGAAAATTCTCCCACCGGGCCTGGTTTGCACCGGGCGAAGGTCTCGCCAAAATCCGCATCACCTTCGTAATACTCCTTTACTGTATCGAACCCTAGCAAACGAATATCAAGAGTGGCGAGTAAGGCATAACGCCTAGACAATGCATCTGCCACAATATTGCTCTTGCCATCCTTATACTTCGATGAGAAGTGAAATGATTGTAAGAATTCCACCCACTTCGCATGCCTGGGACTTAACTTGTGTTGTCCGTTAATATACTTCAAGGATTCATGGTCCGAGTGGATGATAAAATGCTTTGGTCGAAGATAGTGACTCCAATGATCTAGAGCCCTCACAATAGCATAAAACTCCTTGTCGTATGTACAATAATTCAGACGAGCACCATTTAACTTCTCGGAAAAATAAGCAATAGGTCGCCTTCCCTGAATGAGAACCGCTCCAATGCCCACTCCGCTAGCATCACACTCTACCTCAAACGGTTGCGAAAAATCAGGTAATGCTAAGATTGGTGCTTCGCACAACTTCGCCTTCAAATTTGTAAATGACTCCTGAGCAGCCCTGCTCCAATTAAACGTGCCCTTCTTCAAACATTCGGTTATTGGGCTTGCGATGGTACTGAAGTCTCGAATGAATCTTCGGTAAAATGAAGCTAGTCCATGGAACGATCTAACCTCCGTCACTGTAGTGGGAACCGGCCAGGACTTAATTGCTTCGATCTTCGCTTGATCGACCGACACTCCATTCTTTGAAACAACATAGCCAAGAAAGACTATACTTTCGACCAAAAATGAGCACTTCTCCTTTTTTCCATACAGCTTCTGGTCTCTAAGGGTTTCGAAGACTTGCCTCAAGTGTTCGAAATGTTCTTGCAGTGATCGGCTGTAGATCAAAATATCATCTAAGTATACACCCACAAATTTCCCTAAAAATGGCTTAAGTACCTCATTCATCAAGCGCATGAAAGTACTTGGTGCATTTGTAAGACCGAACGGCATAACGGTCCATTCATACAGCCCGTGTTTAGTTTTGAAGGTTGTCTTCCATTCATCTCCTTCTCGCATTCGAATCTGGTGATAACCACTTCGTAGATCAATTTTTGAAAAGATCACTGATCCGTGTAATTCGTCCAACATGTCATCAAGCCTCGGAATCGGAAATCGATACTTGATGGTTATATTGTTCACACTCATTCACAATGCACATCCTCCAAGATCCGTCTTTCTTTGGAACCAGTAATACCGGAACCGCACAAGGACTTAGGCTTTCTCGAACATATCCTCGATCCATCAGTTCTTCGATTTGGTTTTGTAATTCCTTTGTCTCCTCGGGATTACATCTATAGGCAGCTTTGTTAGGCAACGACACACCCGGTATGAGGTCGATCTGATGTTCAATCCCGCGAATTGGTGGTAAACCCGACGGTAATTCTTCGGGAAAAACATCCGCAAATTCGCGTAATAAGACATCCATCCTTTCGTTCCGCACCACAATGTCACCATTCCGTGTCTCCTTCAGAACCAACAAGTACACACACTTGCCATCATTAATAGCATGTTCCACCTCCCGTTCGCTAGCAAACATAGCCAGTTTTGGTTTTTCGCTCCTACTAGAACTCATAGAGTGAATATCTTGCGGCGACATTGGTTTAAGCACAATCTTCTTGCCCTTATCCCGTAACTCGTACTCATTGTTTCTCCCTCGGTGTAAAACGTCCCTATCAAACATCCATGGTCTTCCCAACAGTACATGGCATGCATCCATCGGGAGTACATCACATAATACGTTGTCTTCATATGAACCCATGGCTAGTCCAATCCTCACTTGTTTAGTCACCCTTATTTTGCTCCCATCATCGAGCCAATGCAAAGTGTAAGGTTTCGGGTGAACCGTAGTGGTCAGCCCGAGTTTAGTCACCATCTCGCTGGAAGCGACGTTGGTGCAACTCCCTCCATCAACGATCAAACTACACCATTTATTTCCAATTTGACACTTTGTGTGAAATATTTGATTTATTTGTTCGAATCATTCGATCTGACTTTGGCTTGTAGCGTTCGCAGAACTAAAGCCGTGTCATAGCTTGGAGCATCGTAAGTCTCACATTCTTCTCCTTCTTCGTCCTTAATGTCGAAATCAAATACGTCACCCAGTCTTTCTTCCTCAACCAACAACTCGTCTCGGATCGTGACAGCTTCCCTTAGTGTCACCACTCGCTTGTTCGGACAAGCATTTTGATAATGCCCGAATCCTTGACATTTGAAACATCTCACTTTAGCCAAACTCGTCTCCTTCGGTACATAGGGTACAGTTGCCTTAGCGGGAATCGCAACAGGAACCGGAGTCGGTACAGTTGCCTTAGCAGCTGAACTAGATCCGACGCTTGGGTTTCCAAACTTGACTGGAAACTCGGGTTTATACATCTTTATCCTGTTTTGAGCTTCTAACTTTACACATAACCCACATAAAGTATCGAAGTCCTCGTATGGATATAGTTCCACCGAGTTAGCTATGCTTCGGTTTAAGCCACGCAAGAATCGCGACATCTTCTGTTCCTCATTCTCCTCTATCTCTCCCATTAAGGTTAGATTCTCAAACTCCTCAATGTACTCACTGACATTTAACTTTCCTTGCATGAGATCTGCTATCTTTCTGTACAAGGATAACCGGTGTGATGCTGGTACATATCTTTTGCGAAGTTTTCTTTTTAACGAATCCCACGAACGGATCTTTTCTTTCCCCGTACGAGCTCTTCGTGTTTTCACTCCTTCGTACCAAAGTGAAGCTCCTTTCCCCAACTTGAGAATTGCATACTTACACCTTTTCTCATCGTCAAGGTCTTTAAATTCGAACATACGATCAATTTTTCGTTCCCATTCCAGGTAAACTTCGTGGTCTGTCCCTCCAACGAACTCGCGGCTCGTTCACCTTGAACTCTTCGACATGGCGTGAGGGTCGCTCATAGTCACCACGCCTAGGTTGCCAACGGTCGCGTTGTTGCAGTCGTCACGCAATGCGTCACGAAGTTTTGCCAAGAAATCAGCGTCGTTGAGATCCATAATGCCAAAGATCAAGAACTTGGGCTCCGATGCCACTTATGATACGAATTCTCACTGATTATGCGAATTCGCTATCGATACTGTGGAAGGCTTTTGATGCACGGAAGCTATCGACAAGAAACTGTCGGGAACTAGTGACAACAAATCGCTAAAGAATAATCTTGGCAGTGATGAAGGCGGTAATTCGATCTGACCACACGACAGAATTTGGTCCCAAATAAAAGGCTCAAACAGCCCGTTTCGTTCGGGAGTGAATTTAAGGCGAAACACGTTCAAGGATCGAACAACACTTTGTACGAAATATTGAACAAGTATAAAAGCGTATCGAAAAATAAATGAATATCGAAACAAGATATGAACAGATGTTTTATCAAATTAGACCTATAATTTGATAAAGTGATTTCTCCTCAAGACCTATTGAGAATCAATCAGATTAGTATTCGAAACGCGTCGAATAAAAACCAAGTTTTTGATGAAAAGCATTCACCAGGAAAAACACAAAGTGTTCTCAATTCTTTAACATTCAATCCTTGTTCATTACAACTCTACTGCCACTATTTATAGGCAAAAGCAGCCTGACACGATAACTTAAACTAATACAGGCTGAGCTTAGAATAATAAAAGATAATAAAAAAGGTTCTTCATGTCACTTGTTGACAAAAGTAAAAGTTGGGTCTTGTCTCCAAGTTGAAGTTTGACAGCCGCCCTTTTTTACCAAGAATCCTGCTGCTTTTGTAAGAGAAAGCTGAACATTCTTTTATTGTTTAATTGCCACTTGAATTTCTTCCCCTCCCCAAGATGCAAGTTGTCCTTTGTTTAAGTTACTCCAATTCCAATTATCAAGGTGACTCCATGCCTCGTTTCAACTCTCTCGCCCAAGTATGTTGTAGTGCGGTCGAGGTGTTTTACGTCGATCCTTACTTCGTCCTCTTCGCTTGGAGTAGTCGGCTTCGTATCAAAAACGTATAAAATGCAAAGGAAGATCAAGTATCAAAGTATCACTTGAATTTTACTAAGGGTGGCCGAAATTTGATGGTGTTCGGCCGTGAGGTAGTGTGATGTACGGATTTGGATGTGTTTTATCGAACTAGACCTATAACTCGATAAAAGGTAATCTCTTCCCAAGACCTATTGAGAATTGATCAAGTTAAAATCTCGAGACGCGTCGAAACAATAACTAAAGTTTGTTGAACTTGTTCAACGTATATTTCAAAGGAAATACAAGGTTTATTATGATTCAAGATGATTTACAAATACAACGAGCACTACTATATATAGTCGTCTCCAACCGTAAGAAAATACAACAAAACGAGAAAACGAAACTTCCTAGCAACTTCCATTTCGGCCGAAAATCTCCAAGTAGATACCAAGCATCTTGGATTTTTATGTTGATGAAGACATCTTGGACTTATTAAGTGATGGGGACATGAAGAAGACCATTTTTATGTTGATGAAGACATCTTGGACTTAGTAAGTGATGGGGACATGAAGAAGACCAAATATCCTTCCTTTCATGCAACAATTCGGCCGAGCTCAATTAGGAGGATTTGGTGTAGATTATGATATCATCCTCCTTGTATTTATATAGGTGATAATGACATGAGGGACATGGAAGTCTTCTTCAAATCTTGGTGTTTTGGCCGTTTCTTATCATGGTGGGGAAGCAAAATAACTTCATTATCTTGTCAAAGATATGAAGTCAAGTGAGGTCCCTTTCAAGCATGTTTTGGCCGAATTTACATGCTCCCGGACCGATCCGTCGTTGAGTTTTACGTTACTCCTGTTCCGATTAACAAAGTAACTCCAATCCGCGTATTCTTTTCTCCCAGGTATAATGATGCATGGCCATGCGTATCGTCGTGGACGTCGATTTTTATTGGAGCTTCTTCGATTGGAATATTAGATATCGTATCAGAACTCGTCAAACTCCGTACTCATATACTCGCCACCTCGGTCCGACCGAAGTGCTTTGATATGATTACCAGTTTGCTTCTTGACTAGGGCCTTGAATTCCTGGAATTTCTCAAAGGCCTCGGATTTATGTTTCATTAAGTATACATAACCATACCTAGTATGATCATCTGTAAACGTAATGAAATATTGATATCCGTCACGTGCTGCTTCCAAAGCACCACAAACGTCAGTATGGATTAATCCCGCTTACAGTGCTCTTTCAAAAGTCCCTGTGAAGGGGACTTAGTCATTTTACCTTTAAGGCAAGATTCACAAGTAGGAAAGGGATCGATCCTAATGGACCCATAAGTCCATTTTTTCCATCTTGTAAACCTTGGTCGACCAACATGACCAAGTCTAAGATGCCATTTCAAAACTTGATTGGTTTCATCCCTACCACATTTTCTAGTCATAGTATTCACAACTACTTTGTTGCCGAGATTTAGATGATACAATCCATTCAACAATGTAGCAAGAACTCCACTAGTTTATTTCTAAAATAAATTTTGCAGAACCATCACCAATGAAAAATGAAAAGCCTTTTCGGTCCATGACCTAATGGATACAATGTTTTTGTGCCCCTTAGGCAAAACAAGTACATCTTCTAAAGTCAAAACAAAGCCGATTCTAAACCCAAAAGAAGTGATCCTATGTCGGTCGCCTCGACACTATGCCCGCTTCCGACCGTGATCATAACTTCTCCAACTCCAAGCTTCCTACTTTGTTCCAGATCCCGATTCACGGTACAAATATGAGAACTAGCACCAATCAAGTATCCAGAAGTAGAAAATACGAATGTAACAATTTGTTTCCAAAACTAAAAGTTATGTACCTGAAGTGCCATGAAGAATCGGACAGTCTCTAGCCCAGTGGCCCAGCTCACCGCACTTGAGACAAACATCCTTCTTCTTCTTGTTCTTTGGAACCATCGGGGCCTTGCCCTTTCCCTTAAGGTCCTTAGCTTGTGGTCCATTCGCTTCTTGGTCTTTTCTTCTTATTCTTAGACTTAAGTCCGTAAGAAATCACAAGAGCAGACTCCTTCATTCGCGGAGGCTTCATCTGAGACTGAGCGGTCACAAGCTTGTTCATTAGCCCAGCTAAATTACATGCAATCTCATTGCAGTTGAAGTTCATAACAAACTGTGAGAAGGAATCAGGGAGAGATTGTAGGATAAGGTCGGTTTGGAGAGAAGTATCCATTTTAAAATCAAGAGCCTCCAATCTCTCGATCATGGATATCATTTTGAGGACGTGTTCCCCAACCTTCTCACCTTCCTTCATCCTTGCACCGAACAGTTGCTTGGATATCTCATATCTAGCAGTTCTGCTGTGCTCACCATAAAGCTCGGTTAAGTGAGATAGAATCTGCCTAGCAGAAGTCATTTTCTCATGAGCTCTCTGAAGCTCATTAGACATGGAAGCCATCATATAAGCACGGACTTTCACATCATCCTTAACCCACTTTTCGTGGTTTTCAATCTCTTCCTGATTGGCTCGGGTCCGCACAGGAGGCGCCGGAATATCCGTCTCCAAGACGTATCCCAGTGCCTCTATACTGAGGACAATCATCAGATTGCGGAGCCAATCCACAAAGTTAGGTCCCATTAAGGTGTTCTTTTCGAGTAGAATTGCGAGTGGATTCATTGTCATATTGAGATTTGTCTGCATTAAGTATAACAGATTAATTAGTGACTTGTTATATTATGATCTGAGTATAGAATTAAGGTCTTTTCTATTCTTGTTACCCAGCTCCCACTATTTTTATCGGAATAACACACTCCCATGTGATATCCGGAAGTATCGTCGCTCTACTTCATAGTGGTGATCGAGTTCTTTATAAATCTTAATAGAGGGCAACCAAACAGGTTTCTAGTCTATTAATTTTCATAAAGTGGTGTCCAACATCAACCCATCTAATGGATGATTCGATCTTCTTTTTCCCCTTGTTCACTCCCCTCAACCTATACGGTTTCTATGGTTCGT
Organism: Orobanche coerulescens; assembly: GCA_033398695.1. Lineage (NCBI taxonomy): Eukaryota > Viridiplantae > Streptophyta > Magnoliopsida > Lamiales > Orobanchaceae > Orobanche > Orobanche coerulescens. The sequence goes on from JAWKAU010000274.1 coordinate 9,673, forward strand.
GAACAAGTTAAGTTTATACCATCGACGCAAATCAGTTTCACAATTGAATCTTATCCGGCAACCTATCAGGTTTCTAGGGATAAAATTTGCTCCAACCGAAGGCATCCAATGCGCTCCCGGTAATTTATCCGTCCTCCCCAAACGACTACCCCGATAACTCGGAAGCATAGCACATCCGGTTTGGATTTCAATTTCCCGAAAACTCGATGGAGGGAAGGAAAACCTTGAAACCTTATAAACTTAATTATTTGTTGTGGGAGAATTATCGCGATTAACGTTACACTTTGCACATTAATCATTTAAACGCGTTTGTGGCATTCATACAACATGAAACAACCATTCACAACCTAGTTGCTACCAACATGTGGTTCATGGACCGTTCCTAGAAAACAAAAACTCCGTAATCTAATTACAAGTCTTCGTCTTTAATCTTCGTCTTCTCGAAATGGATCTTCCTCCGGTCTTCGTCATTACATATAAATTTTACATCGAAAATTGCATCCTAGATACAAACATTTCTAGTAAAATAAATAGGCTCAAAATGGCCTTTACAACCCAATCGAATAAAACGAACGATTCAAAACTAAGTCCACGAACCACATCCCCATTCAAAAGCATTCATCCAATAAATACTATATAAATGAAAAACGTAAAGATACATTGATCCAATCAACAATACGAACCGATCAAATCGATTCACACAATCGGTAATATGATAACATTCAAAATAATTCGGTCGACCATAATATTCCAATTAATCAAATTTTCCTTATAAAAACGAAATACCATAAATCATTTTAATCATATTAAATCCAATTTAACATGCGGGAGATTAATTTTCAAGAATACACGAAAAAATCGAGCCGGGCAAAAAAATTTGCTGGCCGAGTCACCCTCGGCACTTTTCTCAGATCGCCGGCATGGCCGAGTCACGCTCGGCAGATGCCGGCCAGGCACGGCCCGTGTCTCCTGACACGGTCGGGTCTGCCTGATACGAATTACGTAAGTAATGCGTATAAACACAACGGAAGATTAACAAGTTTACAATATGGATCAAAAATTACAAAGGTGATGGACGAATTTAATGGGATTCGGCCGTGATATAGTATGATGTACGGAGTTTGGTGTGTTTTTATCGAACTAGACCTATAACTCGATAAAAGGGTAATCTCTTCCCAAGACCTTTTGAGAATTGATCAAGTTAAAATCTCGAGACTCGTCGAAACAATAACTAAAGTTTGTCGAACTCGTTCAACGTATATTTCAAAGGAAATACAATGTTTATTATGATTCTCGATGATTTACAAATACAACGAACACTACTATATATAGTAGTTTCCAACCGTAAGAAAATACAACAAAACGAGAAAACGAACTTCCTAGCAACTTCCTATTTCTTAAGAAATCTTCAAGTAGATACCAAGCAATCTTGGTGTTATTAGGTGAAAGAGACATGAGGCAAACTTTGGTCTTGATGGTGACATGAAGTAGAACAAAATATCCTCCCTTGCACTTGCTTCCAATCGGCCGAACTTTAGGAGGATTTGGTGTTGATTTGATGAAGATATCTTGATGGTGACATGAAGAAGAAAGTCTTCACTCCATCTATAAGCTTCGGCCGTTTGTGTCATGGTGGGGAAGGAGGTGATCTTCATTTATTTTGTGAAAGATATGAAGACAAAGTGTCCCTTTCAAGCATGTTTTGGCGATCTTCATGCTTTTCGGTCGATCCGTCGTCGAATTCTACGTTACTCGATTCCGATTAACAACGTAACTCAATCCGTTTAACATTTTCTCCTAAGTATAACGATGCATGGCCATGCGAATTTGCATCATCATGGATGTCGATTTTTATCGGAGTTTCTTGATGGAATATTAGATATCGTATCATTCCCTCCGTCTTTGAAAGGAATTGACCTCAATTCCGCAATGCCATCGTCGTCAAGATAAGGTGAGAGATCACCTACGTTGAATGTCGCGTGTACTCGTATTCGCGGAAGTTCGACTTTGTATGCGTTGTCGTTCACCTTTTCCACAATTTTGTACGGACCCTCGGCTCTCGGCATCAATTTGTTCTTCCGTTTGCTTGGGAATCTTTCTTTTCTCAAATGTATCCAAACCAAGTCGCCAACATCAAATAATCTCGCCTTTTTATTTTTGTTCGACTTCCGTTTGTATATTTCATTTACTTCTTTAATCCGTTCGTATCTTTTCATGTAACTTCACCATTGATTTGAGTTTTGCTTGGCGTCTTTGTGAACCAACTCGTTGCTCGAAAGGGAATCAAGTCCAATGGCAAGTGCGGATTTAATCCGTATACCACTTCAAAGGTGAATGGGCCGTGGCATAACCGGGTGATCGGTTGTATGCGAATTCCGCATGAGCAAGTTTAACGTCCCAATCCTACGTGTTTTATTTACCAACCCTCGCAATAATGCTCCCAAGGTTCGATTAGTCACCTCGGTGCATCGTCGGTTTGCGGGTGATGTGAATCTTGAATAGGAGTTTAGTACCAACTTTCTTCCATAAAGTATTCGTAGTAACTCGGAAATTTGGAATCTCGATCCGACACGATAGTTTTGGAACTCGTGTAAACGAACTACTTCCGGAAGTACAAGTCCGCCACATTGCTTGCATCATCGGTTTTGTGGCACGCGATAAAGTGAGCCATTTTCGAAAAAGCGATCGACAACCACCATGATCGAAGTCTTTGCCTCGTTGAGTACGAGGTAAAGCCACAATAAAATCCATCGAGACATCCTCCCACGGTCGTAGCGGTATCGGCAACGGCATGTATGTACTCGACTTGAACGAACTTTTCATCATGTGACAAGTTACGCATTTGCTCACGATTGTCTTGACGTCACCATACATCTTCGGCCAAAAGAAATGTTCTTTTAGCACCTCTACGATTTTGGTCGAACCAAGTGGCCAAGCTAGTCCTCCTCCGTGCGCCTCCCGAACCAACAATTCCCGAATTGTATGCCTCGGCACACACAATTTATTTCCCTTGAAAAGAAAGCCATCCTGTAAAATAAATTCCTCGTATGGGGCCGTTTTACAACGGTTAAAAATTTCCCCGAAGTCTAAATCGTCGTTGTAATGATCTTTCAAAGTCTCGAACCCCAACAAACGAACATCTAGCATTGTGATGGGCATATCGTCTCGATAGTGCATCCGCCACTACATTACTCTTCCGTCTTTGTACTTGGATGAAAAGTGAAAAGATTGTAAAAATTCCACCCATTTTGCATGTCTCGGGCTTAGCTTACTCGTCCGTTGATGTATTTCAACGACTCGTGATCCGAATGCGGCCACGAAATGTTTGAACGCAGATAATGACTCAATGATCGAGTGCTCTTACGATAGCATAGAACTCCTTGTCGTAAGTACAATAATTCACTCGGCGCCACTTAACTTCTCCGAAAAATAGGCGATGGGACGGCCTCTTTGAATAAGCACTGCCCGATTCCAACTCCGCTAGCGTCGCATTCTACCTCAAACGGTTGTAAAAAATCGGGTAACGTCAAAATCGGCGCTTCACATAATTTTCCTTTTAAATTTTCAAAAGCCTTTTGGGTGCCTCGTTCCATGCAAAGGTTCCCTTTTCGGACACTCCGTGATCGGATGGAGATAGTCTTTGAAGTCCGTATGAATCGTCGGTAAAAGAAGCGAGGCCATGAAATGACCGTACCTCGTGATTGTCTTTGGGGTCGGCCACGACTTGATTGCCGCGATCTTCTCTTGGTCGACCGAAACTCCGTCTTCGAAACAACATAGCCGAGAAAGACAAGACTCTCGACTAGGAAAGTACACTTCTCCCGTTTTCCATAAAGTTTTGTTCCCTTAGCGTCTCAAACACGTACCGCAAATGTTCGAGATGTTCTTCTACGGACCATGTAGATCAAAATGTCGTCTAAGTACACGACAACAAACTTTCCCAAGAAAGGTTTAAGAACCTCGTTCATCAACCTCATAAAGGTGCTCGGGCGTTGGTGAGGTGAATGGCATCACAACCCATTCGTAAAGTCCATTCTTCGTTTTAAACGCCGTTTTCCATTCGTCTCCCTCTCGCATGCGGATTTGATGGTATCCGCTCCGTAAATCAACTTTGGAAAATATAACCGAGCCATGTAACTCGTCCGGCATGTCGTCTAGTCTCGGGATGGGAAACCGATACTTGACGGTGATGTTATTCACGGCTCTACTGTCAATACACATTCGCCATGTTCCGTCTTTTTTGGTACAAGTAGAACTGGAACCGCACACGGACTTAAACTTTCTCGGACATATCCGTGATTCATGAGTTCGTCAATTTGACGTTGTAGTTCTTTGGTTTCTTCGGGATTACAACGATCGCCGCTTTGTTCGGTAATGGAGCTCCGGTATAAGATCAATCGGTGTTCAATCCGCGGATAGGTGGTAATCCTACCGCAAGTCTTCGAAATACGTCAAAACTCGTGTAATAGTGCGTCTATCTCTTCCTCATGTTGCGATTTGGTGGCAAGATTTCGTACCTCTTTGATCATCATCAAATAAACACGTTCGCCATCGTCAATGGCGTGTTCGACTTCTTCTCGTTTGCAAACATCGTAAGTTTCGGTCCTTCGACTTTTTTGAACTCATCGTCGGATAGCTTGAGGTGACATAGGTTTAAGAACAATTTTTTACCTTTGTCACGTAACTCATACTCATTACTCCTCCCTCGATGTAGTACGTCCCGATCAAATAACCAAGGTCTTCCTAATAACACGTGACATGCGTCCATCGGTAGTACATCGCATGTAATGTCATCGCCATACGAACCCATGGTGAGTCCGGCCTTCACTTGTCTTGATACCTTCACTTTGTTCCCATCATCGAGCCAATGGAGTGCATACGGCTTAGGATGGGCCGTGGTGATCAAACCGAGTTTTGAAACCATCTCGCTTGATGCCACGTTTGTGCAACTTCCACCGTCAATGATCAAGCTACACCATTTATCTCCGACACGACACTTCGTGTGGAAGATTTAGTCCGTTGTTCTTCGTCACTTGGGGCGGCCTTCGTTTGTAACATGCGAAGGACAAGGTTCGTGTCATAGTTCGAGGCATCGTATGCCTCGCATTCTTCTTCGTCGCCTTCTAAGTTAAAACGTCTCCAACTCTTTCTTCTTGGCTAATAATTCCTCTCGCGGCTATGGCTTCTCGCAACGTTACAATCCTCCAATTTGGACAAGCACTTTGATAGTGTCCAAATCCTTGACATTTGAAACAGGACTTTAGATAGGCTTGTTTCTTTTGGTGTGATAGGAGTTTTGGAAGGGTAGTAACGGGTGGCTTGTGGTGACAGTTTTGGAAACGAGCTAGAACTCGCGCCAAAGTTGGTATTTCCGTATTTAGGTGGGAATTCGGGTTTAGAGAGTTTTGTTTTGTTTTGATTTTCCAACTTTATGCAAAGCCCGCATAAAGTATCGAAGTCGGAATAGGGTAGAGTTCCACGGAATTAGCAATATTTTTGTTCAAACCTCGTAGGAAGCGGGACATGCGCAATTCTTCGCTTTCTTCAAGTTCTCCCATCAAGGATAAGTTTTCAAACTCCTCGATGTACTCCTCGACACTTAGCTTTCCTTGCGTGAGGTCGAAATTTTTCTGAGACTTAGCTTGTGTGTCGCGGGACATATCTTTTCGTAGTTTCCTTTTTAGGGAATCCACGAACGTATCTTCTCTTTTAAAGCCACGACTTCTTTGCGTCTTCATTCGCTCAAACCAAAGGAAGCTCCTTTCCAAGTTTGAGAATCGCGTACTTGCAACGTACCTCGTCATTGAGCTCCTTGAACTCAAACATTCGTTCAATTTTTCTTTCCCACTCCAAATAAACCTCGGGATCGGTGCCGCCTACGAACTCAGGAAGTTCGGGTCTTGTATTCATCCGCATGTCGTGGTGCATGCATGGTGTCATGTCCTCGTCGTGCATGGATTAAGGCTCGGGCAAGCCACGAAGAACGTCACGTAGTTGTGCTACTTCTTCATCGGTGAATGCCATCTTCTTGATGATGTCGAAGCGTGAGACAAATGTCTCGATACCACTTATGATACGAATTACGTAAGTAATGCGTATAAACACAACGGAAGATTAACAAGTTTACAATATGGATCAAAAATTACAAAGGTGATGGACGAATTTAATGGGATTCGGCCGTGATATAGTATGATGTACGGAGTTTGGTGTGTTTTTATCGAACTAGACCTATAACTCGATAAAGGGTAATCTCTTCCCAAGACCTTTTGAGAATTGATCAAGTTAAAATCTCGAGACTCGTCGAAACAATAACTAAAGTTTGTCGAACTCGTTCAACGTATATTTCAAAGGAAATACAATGTTTATTATGATTCTCGATGATTTACAAATACAACGAACACTACTATATATAGTAGTTTCCAACCGTAAGAAAATACAACAAAAGCGAGAAAAGCGAACTTCCTAGCAACTTCCTATTTCTAGAAATCTTCAAGTAGATACCAAGCAATCTTGGTGTTATTAGGTGAAAGAGACATGAGGCAAACTTTGGTCTTGATGGTGACATGAAGTAGAACAAAATATCCTCCCTTGCACTTGCTTCCAATCGGCCGAACTTTAGGAGGATTTGGTGTTGATTTGATGAAGATATCTTGATGGTGACATGAAGAAGAAAGTCTTCACTCCATCTATAAGCTTCGGCCGTTTGTGTCATGGTGGGGAAGGAGGTGATCTTCATTTATTTTGTGAAAGATATGAAGACAAAGTGTCCCTTTCAAGCATGTTTTGGCGATCTTCATGCTTTTGAATTCGATCCGTCGTCGAATTCTACGTTACTCCGATTCCGATTAACAACGTAACTCCAATCCGTTTAACATTTTCTCCTAAGTATAACGATGCATGGCCATGCGAATTTGCATCATCATGGATGTCGATTTTTATCGGAGTTTCTTCGACTGGAATATTAGATATCGTATCCTTTGCTGGCGGTGGCACGGGATCGCGGACACGGCCGTGTCACGGACACGGCCGAGTCACCTGGCGACTTCACGCCCTTTGTCCGAAAAGTCGTCCGACGATGATTCGGAGCTAGATTTTCAATAGGATATCCAATATCTATATTTTTAGACTTTCATATCTTCAATATAAATCATATTTCCCGAAATTTAAGATTTATATTTAGACATAAACTTACGAAAAATACAATTATTACGAATGAAAAACATATACCACGATTATGACTAAAATGATTCCAAATCATTCACCATCTAATCAAGCATTCCAAATGCTAATATCGTATATACTGATCGCAAGACCTACGCTCCGATACCACTGTTGGGATTCGGTGCCTAAAACGAATGTAATATCCGCATTTTTCTTTCCCTTGTATTTTCATATTTGGTGTATTTCTCGATCGTATTGACCCTCGTGTACCTTTCAGTGTGTCCTTCCTGTCAACCGTTGAACTGTATTCTTGTTATTGTTGTGCGAAGCAGTAGTTTCGGGGTTGCCGTGGATCAATTTAGTGTTATTAGTCCCCATATATTGATTCCTATCATTTTATTCTCTTTCGGGATCATTTTTATCATTTTGGGACCCAAAAGGGGTGTGGGCCGCGGCACAAGGTGTGTGCGCCGCGGCACACAAATTTCTCCAAATGTTGGTCGAGCGATCTGTACTGTGTGCCGCGGCACAACCATCCGGTGCCGCGGCACGATCAGAAGTCGATGCCGCGGCACACCGTGTGACATCTGCGACCAAAACCCGATCTGGGTGCCGCGGCCAAGCGGTGTCTTGCGGCTGCCGCCGAAACACAGGAGTAAATTTTTGGCCTGTGCCGCGGCACACAAAGCGGTCAACTGTGCAATCTCGTCCTTATTAGACGAGATCGGCCATTTTCTCCTTCATTTCACCTGCGCGAGAGAGAGGCCTAAGGGGGGGAGAACTACTCAAGCATTCTTCATTCGGGGGTCGATTTTCATTATCTTTCTTCGGTTGTGAGGATCGGATAATCAATCTAACGCGTGTTCTACGGATCTTGGTACTTGAATCCCCAAAGGTAATATTTCTAAAACCCTATTTTCGATTAATTTGGGGGTTTTGGGATTTTCTTCCGATTAGTTCCGTTTTGTTGGTGGATTCATGATGTATACGATTAATATTGTTAGTATTTTTAGTTTTCCTACGGATTCATGGATATTTTGTGGATTTTTACGGAATCGAGAGGGTTTGGTTGTGGTCCGCCCTCGTTGTTATTTTGATGCGAATATACATGAATCGTAGGCGGGTTTTCGGTGTATTCCATTTCGTAATCGTCTAGAGTTGGTTGTGATTGTGTTATTCGAATCGTTAGGTTCATTTCGCCGGTTCCTTGCGGTCGTGTTCAACTCTTCCTTTAGTTCGTATCACCGGCTATTAACCGAGGCAAGTATCCTTATGAACTTACAATCTTGACATAGTAGTTTTGTATGAGAAATCGTGTGTGTGTATGCTCACTACGGGTTAGATCCGACGGGGTCTCGGTAGGGCTCCACGAAGCTGTGGAACCGCGAGCTTGCTTAACCACCGTGGGTTAGATCCGACGGGGTCTCGGCGAGGATCCACGAAGCTGTGTGTCCGCGTTTAATTGTTGTGCATTTTACAAATGTTGATGTGATTATTGGCATGTCCGGAAAGGAGTGTTTTGGAACTATGTTTTCTTGATGTGCATGCATTACTATATGTGTAAGATGTAAGTCGTTCATCAGTTACTTGTACTAGCGTAATTGCTAACCCCTCTGAGGACCCGTTTTGGGGAAATTTGTTTTATGAATTTGGTCGAGTTCATCGAGGCAATGGCTGGACGATATGCGAGATGATGGCCGTGCGTGATGATTGTGCACGAGTGGTGTCTTGTTGTTTTCTATCTTTTACCTTTGTGGTCTTTAAACTAATAGAAGTACTCGAGTACTTAAGAACTTTTACTTGTCGGGATTGTATTGTTGTTTATTATGTTGTGATGGATTATGGTGTCATGTTTGGCCAGGTTAACCGGGTGAATTATTTTGTTGGACGTCTTTATGACGAGGTATTTTCTGTTGTTTACGTGAGTCGATGAGTATGATGTTTGTTCGGCTGGTGGGTCCCATGTAGGGATTCACGGCGGCGTAATATACCTCGGATATCACAGGGTGTTACAGAAAATGGTATCGGAGCCCTAGGTTTATCGATACCTAGGCTTGTCGGTTTATTGGGTCTTGTTGTATTTTATTTTGCACATCATCATCACGCTGCCATGATTCCGGTACTACCAGTGCCCGTAAGTTTTCTTTCCTCTCTTCCTTATACTCTTGTATCGTACCTCTAGTTCTCGGTTTGCGATCGTTCTTTTTTTTGTACTGACCCTCGTATGGCTTTTGCTACTTATTTAACTCTAGTATGGATGCTGGAAGAGGTCGTGGTCGCGGTCGTGGTCGTGGACGCGGCCGGGGACGTGGGGCAGCCGGTGGGGCGGCCACGTCACGATCTTCGAGGCCGCGATGGCGACCGTCACAGTCATGCTTCTTCTCAGGAGCGCGCCGACCTTGGTATTGCGGATGTTATGCAACAAATGGTGAACCAAATGGCGGCAATAGCTCAGGCGGTTTCGAACCCGGAACAAGCCCATGTTAATCGGGGCGGAGCAGACCGTTGGCTCCAAGATGTCATCAAGATGCATCCTCCTCAGTTTTCGGGAGCTTCCGACCCGATTGGCTGGGAAGGGTGCATCAAGGAGATATCTAAAGTCTTCACTGGTACCAACTGTCCCGAGGACCGTAAAGTCCCTATTGCTCAATACTTTCTCACAGGGGACGCTACGGACTGGTGGGAGGCCGTTGGGCCCAAAGATCATGCTGCTTCGTGGGCTGAGTTTCAAGAATTGATGGAGACTGAATATTGCTCGTGGCCGGTCAGACAGGCTCGGGTACATGCTTTTTATGATGCTCAACCGCGGGATATCCCCGTATCTCAAGCTATTGCTGATTTTAATAAGGAGTTGGGTTATGTGAAGACCCAAGTTGTCGAGGAGAGCGACAAAATTTTCCATTTCTCCAGACGGATGAAGTTGCCGATTCGGGACTATATGTCGGGGCTTGTATGTACTACCTTGAAAGATTACTAGAGCAGGGCCCTTGCTTACGATATATGCAGTGGCGAGTGAGGCGGCCCGCGAGAGTAAGAAATAGAAGTCCGCGGAATTTTCGGGCCAAAGGTGGGGGTCAGTGAAATTTGATCTGCTAACTTTTTTTGGTGGTGGCCGGCTCGATCTACTGGGTTTCCCGTGAGGCTGCCGTGCCCCTTCTCGAGAGGTGAAATGCTTTAAGCGTGGCGGCGAGGCCACATCGGTCGTATTTGTCGAACCCTTTCTTTGGCGTGTAATCGGTGTGGCGGTCGGGTCACAAAGGCGCTTTATGTCTTTGAGAGGAGAAAATCCTTGGTGCCGGGCTTCCATTCAGCGCCTAGGGAACCAAGTGTGAATCGAGGATCGTTTGCTCCTCAATCTCCGCCGAGTGCTAGTCGGGGAGAGGTCGAATCGACCCTCTAAGGGGAGCTTCAGCGTCGGCTCGGCCCACCGCGTGTCTATGAGATGCGGAGAGCCGATGATCCAGGCTCTACCGTAGCGGCAGTGCCGTTCATATTCTTTCTCATCCTGTCAGTGTGCTTTTCGATTCTGGTGCTACGCATTCGTTCATATCTCTGGATTGTGTGCGCCGTTTGAGTCTCGACCGTTTGACGCCTTGTGAGCCCTTCATCGTTAAGCTTCCTAGCGGTGATAGGATCGTTGGTGATCAGGAGGATCGAGACTGTTCTGTGTTTATTTGTGAGAGGGCTTGGCCCTCTAATCTTATTGTTGTGGGTATTGAGGGTGAGGACTTAATTCTCAGGGATGATTGGCTCGAGCGGCATGGTGCAATCATGAACTACCGCACGAGAATCATCACCATGTTAGCTGATGATGGCACCGAACACTCTTTCGCCGGGCGGAAGAGGGGGAACCAGAAATTCGTTATTAACGTGATACGAATTCTCGCTGGTTATGCGAATTCGCTATCGATACAGCGGAAGGCTTTTTTATGAAAGGGAGCTATCGACAAAAAACTGTCGGGAACTGGTGACAACAGCTCGCTACAGCAACAATACTGACGGGTGATGAAGGCGGTAATTCGATCTGACCACAAGGCAGAATTTGGTCCAAATGAAAAGACTCGAAACAGCACGTTTCGTTCGGAAGCGAATTTAAGACAGGAAACACGTTCGAAGGATCGAACAACACTTTATACGAAATATTGAACAAGTATAAAATTGTATCGAGAAATAAACAGAATATCGAAACAGGGTATAAACAGAAGTTTTATCAAATTAGACCTATAATTTGATAAAGTGATTTCTCCTCAAGACCTATTGAGAATCAATCAGATTAGTATTCGAAACGCGTCGAATAAAAACCAAGTTTTGATGAAAAGCATTCACCAGGGAAAAACACAAAGTGTTCTCAATTCTTCAACATTCAATAATAATCCCCTCGTTACAACTCTACTGCCACTATTTATAGGCAAAAGTGGCCTGACAAAATAACTTAAACTATTACCACATGTTCTTTAAAATAATGAAAAGATAATAAAAGGTTCTTCCTGTCACTTGTTGACAAAAGTAAGAGCTGGGCCTTTGTCTCCAAATTGTTTCTTTGACAGTAGCCCTTTTGCCAAGAATCCTGCTGCTTTTGTAAGAAGATGCTGAATATTCTTTATTTGTTTAGTTACCACTTGAATCTCTTCCCCTCCCCAAGATGCAAGTTGTCTTTTGTTTAAGTTACTCCAATTCCAATTATCAATGGTGACTCCATGCCTCGTTTCAGCTCTCTCGCCCAAGTATGTTGTAGTGCGGTCGAGGTGTTTTACGTCGATCCTTACTTCGTCTTCTTCGCTTGGAGTAGTCGGCCGCATCATTCCTCCTTCTTTAAAAGGAATTGTCCTCAATTCTGCAATCCCATCGTCGTCAAGGTAAGGAGAAAGATCACCTATGTTGAAAGTAGCATGCACTCCATAGTCGCCCGGAAGTTCTAATTTGTAAGCATTGTCGTTCACCTTCGCAATTATCTTAAATGGTCCCTCAGCTCGTGGCATTAGCTTGTTCTTACGCTTACTCGGAAATCGTTCCTTCCTCAAATGTAACCAAACTAAATCTCAACCTCGAATAGTCTCGGCTTTCTTTGCTTGTTCGACTTCCTTTTGTATGCCTCGTTTATTTCCTTGATTCGATCTACTTTTTCGTGTAATTTCATCATTGATTTTAGTATTGACTCGCATCCTTATGCACCAATTCATCACTTGGTAGTGGAATTAGATCTAGCGGCATGTAAGGATTCAACGTAAACTACTTCAAATGGAGAGTGTGCGGTGGCATGAGTAGGAGATCGATTATAAGCAAACTCCGCATGTGCGATTTGAATCCCGATCCTTTTGTGTTTTGCTCACCAAGCCTGTAGCAGCGTCCCAGTGTTCGATTCGTTACTTGATTTGTCCGTCGGTTTGAGGATGATGTGAAGTACTAAACAAAAGCTTGGTTCCCACCTTCCTCCATAATGTGTTCCAAAAGTAGCTTAGAAACTTTGAGTCGGTCGAAACAATAGTTTTGAACTCCATGTAATCGCACCACCTCTCGAAAATACAAGTCGGCAACATTACTCGCATCATCGGTTTTGTGACAAGGAACAAAATGAGCCATCTTTGAAAAAGCGATCGACAACAACCATGATCGCATCCTTACCTCTTTGGGTTCGAGGTAAAGCCACAATGAAATCCATTGATACATCTTCCCATGGCCTCTCCGGATCGGTAAAGGTGTGTAGACTCTGGTTTGAGCGAACTCTTCGCAACATGGCACGTCACACATTTGCGATTATATTATTAACATCCCCTTGCATCCTTGGCCAATAAAAATGTTCTTTAAGTACATCCAATGTCTTGGCGAACCAAGTGGCGGCCCAACCTCCCCATGAGCCTCTCGAATCAGCAATTCGCGAATCGTGTGCCTGGGTAGACAAAGACGATTTCCCTTAAAAAGAAAGCCCTCCTGTATCGAAAATTCTCCCACCGGGCCTAGTTTGCACCGGGCGAAGGTCTCGCCAAAATCCGCATCACCTTCGTAATACTCCTTTACTGTATCGAACCCTAGAAAACGAACATCAAGAGTGGCGAGTAAGGCATAACGCCTAGACAATGCATCTGCCACAATATTGCTCTTGCCATCCTTATACTTCGATGAGAAGTGAAATGATTTTAAGAATTCCACCCACTTCGCATGCCTGGGACTTAACTTGTGTTGTCCGTTAATATACTTCAAGGATTCATGGTCCGAATGTATGATGAAATGCTTTGGCCGAAGATAGTGACTCCAATGATCTAGAGCCCTCACAATAGCATAAAACTCTTTGTCGTACGTACAATAATTGAGACGAGCACCATTTAACTTCTCGGAAAAATAAGCAATAGGTCGCTTTCCCTGAATGAGAACCGCTCCAATGCCAACTCCGCTAGCATCACACTCTACCTCAAATGGTTGCGAAAATCGTGTAACGCTAAGATTGGTGCTTCGCACAACTTCGCCTTCAAATTTGTAAATGACTCTGAGCACTGCTCGATTAAACGTGCCCTTCTTCAAACATTCGGTTATTGGGCTTGCAATGGTATCAAGTCTCGAATGAATCTTCGGTAAAATGAAGCCAATCCGTGGAACGATCTAACCTCCGTCACTGTAGTGGGAACTGGCCAGGACTTAATTGCTTCGATCTTCGCTTGATCGACCGACACTCCATTCTTTGAAACAACATAGCCAAGAAAGACTATACTTTCGACCAAAAATGAGCACTTCTCCTTTTTCCATACAAACTGGTCTCTAAGGGTTTCAAGACTTGCCTCAAGTGTTCGAAATGTTCTTGCAACGATCGGCTGTAGATCAAAATATCATCTAAGTATACAACCACAAATTTCCCTAAAAATGGCTTAAGTACCTCATTCATCAAGCGCATGAAAGTACTTGGTGCATTTGTAAGACCGAACGGCATAACGGTCCATTCATACAGCCCGTGTTTAGTTTTGAAGGCTGTCTTCCACTCATCTCCTTTCCGCATCCGAATTTGGTGATAACCACTTCGTAGATCAACTTTTGAAAAGATCACTGATCCGTGTAATTCGTCCAACATGTCATCAAGCCTCGGAATCGGAAATCGATACTTGATGGTTATGTTGTTCACCGCTCATTGTCAATACACATCCTCCGTGATCCGTCTTTCTTTGGAACCCGAATACCGAATCGCACAAGGGCTTAGGCTTTCTCGAACATAACCACGATCCATCAGTTCCTCGATTTGGTTTTGCAATTCCTTCGTCTCCTCGGGATTACATCTATAGGCAGCTTTGTTAGGCAACGACACACCCGGTATGAGGTCGATCTGATGTTCAATCCCGCGAATTGGTGGTAAACCCGACGGTAATTCTTCGGGAAAAACATCCGCAAATTCGCGTAATAAGGCATCCATCCTTTCGTTCCGCACAACTATGTGATACGAATTCTCACTGGTTATGCGAATTCGCTCTCGATACAGCGGAAGGCTTCTTTGACGAGCGGAAGCTATCGGCAAGAAACTGTCGGGAACTAGTGACAACAGCTCGCTACAGCAATAATACTGGCGAGTGATGAAGGCGGTAATTCGATACAGCCACAAGACAGGAATTTGGTCCAAATGAAAAGACTCGAAACAGCACGTTTCGTTCGGGAGCGAATTTAAGACAGGAAACACGTTCGAAGGATCGAACAACACTTTATACGAAATATTGAACAAGTATAAAACTGTATTGAAAAATAAACAGAATATCGAAACAAGATATGAACAGATGTTTTATCAAATTAGACCTATAATTTGATAAAGTGATTTCTCCTCAAGACCTATTGAGAATCAATCAGATTAGTATTCGAAACGCGTCGAATAAAAACCAAGTTTTTGATGAAAAGCATTCACCAGGAAAAACACAAAGTGTTCTCAATTCTTCAACATTCAATAATCTGCCATTACAACTCTACTGCCACTATTTATAGGTAAAAGCAGCCTGACACGATAACTTAAACTAATACAAGCTGAGCTTAGAATAATAAAAGATAATAAAAAGGTTCTTCATGTCACTTGTTGACAAAAGTAAAAGTTGGGTCTTGTCTCCAAGTTGAAGTTTGACAACCGCCCTTTTTGCCAAGAATCCTGCTGCTTTTGTAATAGAAAGCTGAACATTCTTTTATTGTTTAATTGCCACTTGAATTTCCTCCCCTCCCCAAGATGCAAGTTGTCTTTAAGTTACCCCAATTCCGATTATCAATGTAACTCCAGGCCTCGTTTCAGTTCTCTCGCCCAAGTACGTTGGAGTATGGTCGAGGTGTTTTATGTCAATTCTTACTTCGTCTTCTTCACTTGGAGTAGTCGGTTTCGTATCATTCCCTCCTTCTTTAAAAGGAATTGTCCTCAATTCCGCAATCCCATTGTCGTCAAGGTAAGGGGATAGATCACCTATGTTGAAAGTAGCATGTACTCCGTAATCACCCGGAAGTTCTAACTTGTAAGCATTGTCATTCACCTTCGCAATTATTTTAAATGGTCCCTCAGCTCGTGGCATTAATTTGTTCTTACGCTTACTCGGGAATCGTTCCTTCCTCAAATGTAACCAAACTAAATCTCCCACCTCGAATAGTCTCGGCCTTCTTTGCTTATTCGACTTCCTTTTGTATGCCTCGTTTATTTCCTTGATTCGATCCCGCACCTGTTCGTGTAATTTCATCATTGATTTCAGTTTTGACTCCGCATCCTTATGCACCAATTCGTCACTTGGTAGTGGAATTAGATCTAGCGGTATGTAAGGATTCAACCCGTAAACTACTTCAAATGGAGAGTGTGCCGTGGCATGAGTAGGAGACCGATTGTAAGCAAACTCCGCATGTGCCAGTTTCAGATCCCAGTCCTTTTGTGTCTTGTTCACCAAACCTCGCAACAGCGTCCCCAGTGTTCGATTCGTTACTTCAGTTTGTCCGTCGGTTTGAGGATGATGTGAAGTACTAAACAAAAGCTTGGTTCCCACCTTCCTCCATAATGTGTTCCAAAAGTAGCTTAGAAACTTTGAGTCTCGGTCCGAAACAATAGTTTTCGGAACTCCATGTAATCGCACTACCTCTCGGAAATACAGGTCAGCAACATTACTCGCATCATCGGTTTTGTGACAAGGAACAAAATGAGCCATCTTTGAAAAACGATCGACGACCACCATAATCGCGTCCTTACCTCGTTGGGTTCGAGGCAAAGCCACAATGAAATCCATTGAGACATCTTCCCACGGTCTCTCCGGGATCGGTAAAGGTGTGTAGACTCCTGGTTTGAACGAACTCTTCGCAACATGGCACGTCACACATTTACTAATTATATTATGAACATCCCCCTGCATCCTTGGCCAATAAAAATGTTCTTTAAGCAGCTCCAATGTTTTGGCCGAACCAGCAATTCTCGAATCGTGTGCCTTGGTAGACAAAGCCGATTTCCCTTAAAAAGAAAGCCCTCCTGTATCGAAAATTCTCCCACCGGGCCAGGTTTGCACAGGGCGAAGGTTTCGCCAAAATCCGCATCACCTTCGTAATATTCCTTTACGGTATCGAACCCTAGCAACCGAACATCAAGAGTGGCGAGTAAGGCATAACGCCTAGACAATGCATCTGCCACAATATTGCTCTTGCCATCCTTATACTTCGATGAGAAGTGAAATGATTGTAAGAATTCCACCCACTTCGCATGCCTGGGACTTAACTTGTGTTGTCCGTTAATATACTTCAAAGATTCATGGTCCGAGTGTATGATAAAATGCCTTGGTCGAAGATAGTGACTCCAATGATCTAGAGCCCTCACAATAGCATAAAACTCCTTGTCGTACGTACAATAATTCAGACGAGCACCGTTTAACTTCTCGGAAAAATAAGCAATAGGTCGCTTTCCCTGAATGAGAACCGCTCCAATGCCCACCCCGCTAGCATCACATTCCACCTCAAACGGTTGCGAAAAATCGGGTAATGCTAAGATGGGTGCTTCGCACAACTTCGCCTTCAAATTTGCAAATGACTCCTGAGCAGCTCTGCTCCAATTAAACGTGCCCTTCTTCAAACATTCGGTTATTGGGCTTGCAATGGTACTGAAGTCTCGAATGAATCTTCGGTAAAATGAAGCTAGTCCATGGAACGATCTAACCTCCGTCACTGTAGTGGGAACCGCCAGACTTAATTGCTTCGATCTTCGCTTGATCGACCGACACTCCATCCTTTGAAACAATATAGCCAAGAAAGACTATACTTTCGACCAAAAATGAGCACTTCTCCTTTTTCCATACGCTTTACGTCTCTAAGGGTTTCAAGACTTGCCTCAAGTGTTCGAAATGTTCTTGCAAATGATCGGTGTAGATCAAAATATCATCTAAGTATACAACCACAAATTTCCCTAAAAATGGCTTAAGTACCTCATTCATCAAGCGCATGAAAGTACTCGGTGCATTTGTAAGACCGAACGGCATAACGGTCCATTCATACGGCCGTGTTTAGTTTTGAAGGTCATCTTCCACTCATCTCCTTCCCGCATCCGAATTTGGTGATAACCACTTCGTAGATCAACTTTTGAAAAGATCACCGATCCGTGTAATTCATCCAACATGTCATCAAGCCTCGGAATCTAAATCGATACTTGATGGTTATGTTGTTCACCGCCGATCACAATACACATCCTCCGTGATCCGTCTTTCTTTGGAACTAGTAATACCTAACAAAGACAAGGACTTAGGCTTTCTCGAACATATCCTCGATCCATCAGTTCTTCGATTTGGTTTTGTAATTCCTTTGTCTCCTCGGGATTACATCTATAGGCAGCTTTGTTAGGCAACGACACACCCGGTATGAGGTCGATCTGATGTTCAATCCCGCGAATTGGTGGTAAACCCGACGGTAATTCTTCGGGAAAAACATCCGCAAATTCGCGTAATAAGACATCCATCCTTTCGTTCCGTACAACTATGTTACCATTCTGTGCCTCCTTCAGAACCAACAAGTACACACACTTGCCATCATTAATAGCATGTTCCACCTCCCGTTCGCTAGCAAACATGGCCAATTTTGGTTTTTCACTCCTACTAGAACTCATAGAGTGAATAGCTTGCGGCGACATTGGTTTAAGCACAATCTTCTTGCCCTTATCCCGTAACTCGTACTCATTGCTTCTCCCTCGGTGTAAAACGTCCCTATCAAACATCCATGGCCTTCCCAACAGTACATGGCATGCATCCATCGGGAGTACATCACATAATACGTTGTCTTCATATGAACCCATGGCTAGTCCAATCCTCACTTGTTTAGTTACCCTTATTTTGCTCCCATCATCGAGCCAATGCAAAGTGTAAGGTTTCGGGTGAGCCGTAGTGGTCAGCCCGAGTTTAGTCACCATCTCGCTGGAAGCGACGTTGGTGCAACTCCCCCCATCAACGATCAAACTACACCATTTATTTCCAACTTGACACTTCGTGTGAAATATTTGATTCCGCTGTTCCGAATCATTCGATACAGCTTTGGCTTGTAGCGTTCGCAGAACTAAAGCCGTGTCATAGCTTGGAGCATCGTAAGTCTCACATTCTTCTCCTTCTTCGTCCTTAATGTCGAAATCAAATACGTCACCTAGTCTTTCTTCCTCAACCAACAACTCGTCTCGGATCGTGACAGCTTCCCTTAGTGTCATCACTCGCTTGTTCGGACAAGCATTTTGATAATGCCCGAATCCTTGACATTTGAAACATCTCACTTTAGCCAAACTCGTCTCCTTCGGTACATAGGGTACAGTTGCCTTAGCGGGAATCGCAACAGGAACCGGAGTCGGTACAGTTGCCTTAGCAGCTGAACTAGATCCGACGCTTGGGTTTCCAAACTTGACTGGAAACTCGGGTTTATACATCTTTATCCTGTTTTGAGCTTCTAACTTTACACATAACCCACATAAAGTATCGAAGTCCTCGTATGGATATAGTTCCACCGAGTTAGCTATGCTTCGGTTTAAGCCACGCAAGAATCGCGACATCTTCTGTTCCTCATTCTCCTCTATCTCTCCCATTAAGGTTAGATTCTCAAATTCCTCAATGTACTCACTGACATTTAACTTTCCCTGCATGAGATCTGCAATCTTCCTGTACAAGGATAACCGGTGTGATGTTGGCACATATCTTTTACGAAGTTTTCTTTTTAATGACTCCCACGAACGGATCTTTTCCTTCCCCGTACGAGCTCTTCGTGTTTTCACTCCTTCGTACCAAAGTGAAGCTCCTTTCTCCAACTTGAGAACTGCATACTTACACCTTTTCTCATCGTCAAGGTCTTTAAATTCGAACATACGATCAATTTTTCGTTCCCATTCCAGGTAAACTTCAGGGTCTGTCCCTCCAACGAACTCTGGCAGCTCGTTCACCTTGAACTCTTCGACATGGCGTGAGGGTCGTTCATAGTCACCACGCCTAGGTTGCCAACGCTGGTCGCGTTGTTCTGGTACGTCACGTAGTGCGTCACGAAGTTTTGCCAAGAAATCAGCGTCGTTGAGATCCATAATGCCAAAGATCAAGAACTTGGGCTCCGATGCCACTTATGATACGAATTCTCACTGGTTATGCGAATTCGCTCTCGATACAGCGGAAGGCTTCTTTGACGAGCGGAAGCTATCGGCAAGAAACTGTCGGGAACTAGTGACAACAGCTCGCTATAAAGAATAATATCAGCGAGTGATGAAGGCGGTAATTCGACATACCCACAAGACAGAATTTGGTCCAATGAAAAGACTCAAACAAGACGCTTCGTTGGGAGCGAATTTAAGACAGAAACACGTTCAAGGATCGAACAACACTTTATACGAAATATTGAACAAGTATAAAAGCAGTATTGAAAAATAAACGTAATATCGAAACAAGATATGAATGATGTTTTATCAAATTAGACCTATAATTTGATAAAGTGATTTCTCCTCAAGACCTATTGAGAATCAATCGATTAGTATTCAAACGCGTCGAATAAAAACCAAGTTTTGATGAAAAGCATTCACCAGAAAACACAAAGTGTTCTCAATTCTTCAACATTCAATAATGCCATTACAACTCTACCGCCACTATTTATAGGTAAAAGCACTGACACGATAACTTAAACTAATACAAGCCGAGCTTAGAATAATAAAAGATAATAAAAAGGTTCTTCATGTCACTTGTTGACAAAAGTAAAAGTTGGGTCTTGTCTCCAAGTTGAAGTTTGATGCCCTTTTTGCCAAGAATCCTGCTGCTTTTGTAATAGAAAGCTGAACATTCTTTTATTGTTTAATTGCCACTTGAATTTCCTCCCCTCCCCAAGATGCAAGTTGTCTTTAAGTTACCCCAATTCCGATTATCAATGTAACTCCAGGCCTCGTTTCAGTTCTCTCGCCCAAGTACGTTGGAGTATGGTCGAGGTGTTTTATGTCAATTCTTACTTCGTCTTCTTCACTTGGAGTAGTCGGTTTCGTATCACTATGTCACCATTCCGTGTCTCCTTCAGAACCAACAAGTACACGCACTCGCCATCATTAATAGCATGTTCCACCTCCCGTTCGCTAGCAAACATGGCCAGTTTTGGTTTTTCACTCCTACTAGAACTCATAGAGTGAATAGCTTGCGGTGACATTGGTTTAAGCACAATCTTCTTGCCCTTATCCCGTAACTCGTACTCATTGCTTCTCCCTCGATGTAAAACGTCCCTATCAAACATCCATGGTCTCCCTAACAATACATGGCATGCATCCATCGGGAGTACATCACATAATACGTTGTCTTCATATGAACCCATGGCTAGTCCAATCCTCACTTGTTTAGTTACCCTTATCTTGCTCCCATCATCTAGCCAATGCAAAGTGTAAGGTTTCGGGTGAGCCGCAGTGGTCAGCCCGAGTTTAGTCACCATCTCGCTGGAAGCGACGTTGGTGCAACTCCCTCCATCAACGATCAAACTACACCATTTCTTTCCAATTTGACACTTTGTGTGAAATATTTGATTTATTGCTTCAATTATTCGATACACTTTGGCTCGTAGCGTTCGCGAACTAATGCCGTGTCATTGCTTGGAGCATCTTATGTATCGCATTCCTCTCCTTCTTCGTCCTTAATGTCGAAATCAAATACGTCACCCGTCTTTCTTCCTCAACCAACAACTCATCTCGGATCGTGATGCCTTCCTTAGTGTCACCACTCGCTTGTTCGGACAAGCATTTTGATAATGCCCGAATCCTTGACATTTGAAACATCTTACTTTAGCCAAACTTGTCTCCTTCGGTGCGTAGGGTACAGTTGCCTTAGCAGAATCGCAACAGAACCGGAGTTTGCAGATTGCCTTAACAATTGAACTAGATCCGACGCTGGGTTTCCAAATTTGATGGAAACTTGGGTTTGTGACTTCATCTCGTTTCGAGCTTCTAACTTCACACATAACCCACATAATGTATCGAAGTCCTCGTATGGATATAGTTCCACCGAGTTAGCTATGCTTCGGTTTAAGCCACGCAAGAATCGCGACATCTTCTGCTCCTCATTCTCCTCTATCTCTCCCATTAAGGTTAGATTCTCAAACTCCTCAATGTACTCACCGACATTTAACTTTCCTTGCATGAGATCTGCTATCTTCCTGTACAAGGATAACCGGTGATCTTTGGTACATATCTTTTGCGAATTTTTTCTTTTAACGAATCCCACGAACGGATCTTTTCTTTCCCCGCATTTAGCTCTTCGTGTTTTCACTCCTTCGTACCAAAGTGAAGCTCCTTTCCCCAACTTGAGAATTGCATACTTACACCTTTTCTCATCGTCAAGGTCTTTAAATTCGAACATACGATCAATTTTTCGTTCCCATTCCGTAAACTTCGTGGTCTGTCCCTCCAACGAACTCGGGAGCTCGTTCACCTTGAACTCTTCGACATGGCGTGAGGGTCGTTCATAGTCACCACGCCTAGGTTGCCAACGCTGGTCGCGTTGTTCTGGTACATCACGCAATGCGTCACGAAGTTTTGCCAAGAAGTCAGCGTCGTTGAGATCCATAATATCAAAGATCAAGAACTTGGGTGGCTCTGATACCACTTATGATACGAATTCTCATTGTTATGCGAATTCGCTATCGATACAATGAAGGCTTTTGATGAAAGGGAGCTATCGACAAAAACTGTCGAATCGGTGACAACATTCGCTACAAAGAATAATATCGACGGTGATGAAGGCGGTAATTCGATACACCACAAGACAGAATTTGGTCCAAATGAAAAGACTCAAACAAGACGCTTCGTTCAAGCGAATTTAAGACAGAAACACGTTCAAGGATCGAACAACACTTTATACGAAATATTGAACAAGTATAAAATTGTATCGAGAAATAAACGAATATCGAAACAGGTATAAACAGAAGTTTTATCAAATTAGACCTATAATTTGATAAAGTGATTTCTCCTCAAGACCTATTGAGAATCAATCGATTAGTATTCAAACGCCGAATAAAAACCAAGTTTTGATGAAAAGCATTCACTGTGGAAAACACAAAGTGTTCTCAATTCTTCAACATTCAATAATAATCCCCTCGTTACAACTCTACTGCCACTATTTATAGGCAAAAGTGGCCTGACAAAATAACTTAAACTATTACCACATGTTCTTTAAAATAATGAAAAGATAATAAAAGGTTCTTCCTGTCACTTGTTGACAAAAGTAAGAGCTGGGCCTTTGTCTCCAAATTGTTTGCTGACAGCCGCCCTTTTGCCAAGAATCCTGCTGCTTTTGTAAGAAGATGCTGAATATTCTTTATTTGTTTAGTTACCACTTGAATCTCTTCCCCTCCCCAAGATGCAAGTTGTCTTTTGTTTAAGTTACTCCAATTCCAATTATCAAGGTGACTCCATGCCTCGTTTCAGCTCTCTCGCCCAAGTATGTTGTAGTGCGGTCGAGGTGTTTTACGTCGATCCTTACTTCGTCTTCTTCGCTTGGAGTAGTCGGCTTCGCATCATAACGCCTTGAAGGCGATGAGGCTCCTGCGAAAGGGGTGTACCGGCTATTGGTGCTACGCCTTGAAGGCGGAGAGTGGTGGAGTCGAGCTTTCGTCGATTCCAATCGTTAATGAGTTTCCTGATGTTTTTCCTATCGAGTTACCGGGATTGCCACCGGAACGCGAGGTCGAGTTCGCTATAGAGTTAGAGCCGGGTGCGGCTCCTATTTCGAAGGCGCCCTATCGCATGGCACCTTCAGAGATGTCCGAGTTGAAGAAGCAGTTGAGTGAGCTTCTTGAGTCGGGGTATGTTCGACCGAGCGCCTCGCCTTGGGGCGCACCGGTCCTGTTTGTGCGGAAGAAGGATGGTTCACTACGTTTATGTATCGACTATCGCGAACTAAACAAGGTGACCATCAAAAACAAGTATCCTTTGCCGAGAATTGACGACTTGTTCGACCAGTTGCAGGGAGCTGCGGTATTCTCGAAGATTGATTTGAAATCGGGGTACTATCAGCTCCGGGTGAGAGAGTCCGATGTGCCGAAGACAGCTTTTCGGACGAGATACGGACATTATGAGTTTGTAGTTATGCCTTTCGGGTTAACTAATGCGCCGGCGGTGTTCATGCAGTTGATGAACAAAGTCTTTATCGAGTATTTGGATAAGTGTGTCGTTGATACGAATTACGTAAGTAATACGTATAAAATACAACGAAAGATTATTATGTCTTGATAAGTATCAAAGTATCACTCAAAATTACAAGGTGGTGACCGAACTTAAATGGATTTCGGCTGTGAAGTAGTATGGGATACGGATTTGGATGTGTTTTATCGAACTAGACCTATAACTCGATAAAAGTAATCTCTCCTCAAGACCTATTGAGAATTGATCAAGTTAAAATCTCGAGACGCGTCGAAACAATAACTAAAGTTTTGTTGAACTCGTTCAACGTATATTTCAAAGAAATACAAGGTTTATTAAACTTCAAGCCTCTTACAAATACAATCAAGTACTACTATATATAGTAGTTTCCAACTTTAAGAAAATACAACAAAAACAAGAAAATGAAGCTTCCGAGCATGCTTCCATTTCGCCGAAATATCTAAGGAGGAGATACCAAGCATCTTGGTTTTATTAGGTGATTAAGACATGAAGAAATCTTTGATGAATCTTGGACTTGTGATGGTGATGGTGACATGAAGAAGATCTTCACTAAATATCATCCCTTATTCTTCAAATCGGCGAACTCAACTTAGGTGATTAGGAGGATTTTGTGAAGATATGATATCAACCCCTTTGGAATTATTATGGTGATTATGACATGAGGAAAATGACATGAAGGATGAAAGTCTTCTCCAAATCTTATGCATGGGACGTGAGGTATCATGGTGTGAAGATATGATATCACCTCTTTGGAATTATTATGGTGATTAAGACATGAGGGACAATGACATGAAGGAAAGTTTTGAGGAAAGTCTTCTTCCAATCTTGTTTCTTACGTTTTGTATTATGGTGGGAGAAATGTCTTCATTTGGAAGTATTATGGTGATGGTGACATGAAGAAGATATTTGATGAAAGTCTTCATCAAATCTTAAGCTTGGGCCGATTTTGTAGTGAGGTGGGGAAGGAGAAATATCTTCATGCATCTTGACAAATCATGAGTCCCTTTCAAGCATGATATGGCCGAATTTTCATGCTTTCGACCGATTCCGCTGCCGAGTTTTACGTTACTCTGCCCGATTAACAACGTAACTCCAATCCGCGTGTTCTTTTCTCCCAAGTATAATGATGCATGACCATGCGAATTTGTATCGTCGTGGATGTCGATTTTTATTGGAGCTTCTTCGATTTAGATATCGTATCAAGTCTTGAAACTAGAAGAGACAAAAATCTTCATGATCTTGACCAAATATGATGCTGTCGGTTTTGTCATTTCGGGATCCAATGAGTCCGAATTTGGTCCTATGGTCTCATAAGATTTGTAGCTCTCTTTCTTAGCTTTCCATGGCCACTTGAATCACCCGAATCGGATTTCGGACGGGAAAGTTATGGGCAAAATACTAAAATCGCTAAGTCGCCGTATGCGCGAGAATTGGTAATTTGTCCATGTATTTTGCATGAGGATTTTATGTATGCTCGCAACTCAACCAATCTTGGTCGGATAATCTTCTTTTTGTATTTGATGATGTTGACCGATTCGTATCATACCCTCTCTCTTTAAAGGGAATTGTCCTCAATTCCGAACTTCCTTCGTCACCAAGATAATTAACTAAAGCCTCTAAGTATTTGATCTCGAAGATGTCCGCGATGACGTACATGACCCAAAATCTTGAGACGATAGGTAGTGGGGCCCTCGAGAATCACCAACAAAATAACTATCATTATTAATAAAATAATAATAATTACTCCGCTGTAATACCGATATCATGACATGAGTGGATATCCGAAATGGGACGCACTGCTAACTCCACATCGGGTTCCTCCTCCAGACTGGAAACACCGATTTCTCGGGTTCATCATCAAAAATGGAAAACACAATTTATTACGGTGGGAACCATAGGATTTATTACGGATTCCTCTTCATCAATTGGTTCTGCATCAAAGACCGGTGGCCCTTCATAATCCGACCAACTCTCCGTTTCAAAATTATTGGGTTCCCCGAATAACGGCCCATCACAAAATAATTTGCTAACCTCAATTTGGTAATCATCCAAGACCATAAGTCCATCACCAGAAACTGAGTCGATATGAATTTAGGCCCAAAATTGTCGTTTTCTTCTAACCGATCAATTTTAGTACCAAGCTCAATTTTGTCTTCCACAACTTTAAAAGGTTCCATTTGTGTGAATAATTCCTTCGACCCATCAATTCCGTTTTGGTCAATTTGACCAACACAACCGATTAGTTCATGCTCGTAATAGCAAGTTCCAAGTTCAATCAATTATGGAAACATGGCTCAACTCACTTTCTTCATTGTATTGCTCCGTTGAAAACTCGTCTCGTCTACTTCATTGAAAATGACCGTAGGGACATTGTCTTCATCGAAAAAATTTCGTTAGGAATTCCTTGATGGAGGAAGACCTTAGATCGAATGCCTGGCGGAGCGTCAAGGATTGGTGGTAAGATGGGGATTTGAACCTTCGATTGAAATATTTTTGAATTTAAGCCAATCTTGGATTTTAGGCTTACGTTGTTGTGAACGGATCGTTTCAATTTTTGCCAC
Organism: Orobanche coerulescens; assembly: GCA_033398695.1. NCBI lineage: Eukaryota > Viridiplantae > Streptophyta > Magnoliopsida > Lamiales > Orobanchaceae > Orobanche > Orobanche coerulescens. The sequence goes on from JAWKAU010000274.1 coordinate 35,998, forward strand.
CAGACGGCGGCGCTACCGCGGAGGCGCTTTGTCACCAAAGTGAAACGCGGCGGTTGATCGGGGCCTTGAAGTCCGAGTGCTCCTCACAAGCACGAAGCCAATCTATGCACGATTGGATCACTATCTCCGTGAAATTCCAGATGTCATGGAATTTGGCCAAGAAATCAATATCGTTGGCATCGTCTCTGCCTTTCTTGCATACGTCGCTCCGGTAAGCCGTTTAGTGCGTCACGGAGTGTCATCAAGAAATCGAGCTCGGAGAATTCCATAACAAGAATCAAGAGATAGTTCTTGACAAGAAATCGGACAGAAAATTTTCCAATAAATCCGTAAAGAATGAACCAAGAAGATGATCAAAGAATCTGATCTCCACCGCTCGACCGTAGTTCAATGAGTTGGCTTACCTTTGTCAAAATTTCGTGATGATCCAACGGTCGAATCCACGGAAACTTTGTTTTCTTCCGATCGCGCTTAATCGCCAATGTTATGCGAAAATTCTTCTAACCGTGAAGAACAACCCAAGAAGGTTTCAACAACAAAAATTCGGTGAATATAGTTGATCGCCCAAGGAGATGACCTTGGGCTCCGATACCACTTATGATACGAATTACGTAAGTAATACGTATAAAATACAACTAAGATTATTATGTCTTGATAAGTATCAAAGTATCACTCAAAATTACAAGGTGGTGACCGAACTTAAATGGATTTCGCCGTGAAGTAGTATGGGATACGGATTTGGATGTGTTTTATCGAACTAGACCTATAACTCGATAAAAGTAATCTCTCCTCAAGACCTATTGAGAATTGATCAAGTTAAAATCTCGAGACGCGTCGAAACAATAACTAAAGTTTTGTTGAACTCGTTCAACGTATATTTCAAAGAAATACAAGGTTTATTAAACTTCAAGCCTCTTACAAATACAATCAAGTACTACTATATATAGTAGTTTCCAACTTTAAGAAAATACAACAAAAACAAGAAAATGAAGCTTCCTAGCATGCTTCCATTTCTACGAAATATCTAAGGAGGAGATACCAAGCATCTTGGTTTTATTAGGTGATTAAGACATGAAGAAATCTTTGATGAATCTTGGACTTGTGATGGTGATGGTGACATGAAGAAGATCTTCACTAAATATCATCCCTTATTCTTCAAATCGGCCGAACTCAACTTAGGTGATTAGGAGGATTTTGTGAAGATATGATATCAACCCTTTGGAATTATTATGGTGATTATGACATGAGGAAAATGACATGAAGGATGAAAGTCTTCTCCAAATCTTATGCATGGGACGTGAGGTATCATGGTGTGAAGATATGATATCACCTCTTTGGAATTATTATGGTGATTAAGACATGAGGGACAATGACATGAAGGAAAGTTTTGAGGAAAGTCTTCTTCCAATCTTGTTTCTTACGTTTTGTATTATGGTGGGAGAAATGTCTTCATTTGGAAGTATTATGGTGATGGTGACATGAAGAAGATATTTGATGAAAGTCTTCATCAAATCTTAAGCTTGGGCCGATTTTGTAGTGAGGTGGGGAAGGAGAAATATCTTCATGCATCTTGACAAATCATGAGTCCCTTTCAAGCATGATATGGCCGAATTTTCATGCTTTGACCGATTCCGCTGCCGAGTTTTACGTTACTCGGCCCGATTAACAACGTAACTCCAATCCGCGTGTTCTTTTCTCCCAAGTATAATGATGCATGACCATGCGAATTTGTATCGTCGTGGATGTCGATTTTTATTGGAGCTTCTTCGATTTAGATATCGTATCAAGTCTTGAAACTAGAAGAGACAAAAATCTTCATGATCTTGGACCAAATATGATGCTGTCGGTTTTGTCATTTCTGGGATCCAATGAGTCCGAATTTGGTCCTATGGTCTCATAAGATTTGTAGCTCTCTTTCTTAGCTTTCCATGGCCACTTGAATCACCTGAATCGGATTTCGGACGGGAAAGTTATGGGCAAAATACTAAAACTGCTACGAAGTCGTCGTGCGCGCGAGAATTGGTAATTTGTCCATGTATTTTGCATGAGGATTTTATGTATGCCTGCAACTCAACCAATCTTGGTCGGATAATCTTCTTTTTTGTATTTGATGATGTTGACCGATTCGTATCAGTCGTCGTCTTCATTGACGATATTCTTATTTATTCGAGGAACGAGGAAGAGAATGCCCATCATTTGCGGATAGTGTTAGACATCTTGAGGGCCGAGCAACTCTATGCGAAGTTCTCGAAATGTGAGTTCGCCGACTAAGTGATGTTTTTGGGTCACGTGATTTCAGAGGGGGTTCGTGTAGATCCGCAGAAGATCGAGGCGGTATTGGATTGGGCACCGCCCAAAACGTGAGAGAGCTCGTAGTTTCTTGGTTTGGTGGCTACTACCGTAGGTTCGTGAGGGTTTCTCGAAATCGGCTCGACCACTTACACGCTTGCTCCAAATCCGAGAAGTTCGTCCGGAATGACGAGAGGCGATTTTTGAGGAGTCAAGAAGCGTTTGACTTCACTCGGCTTTGGCGTTGCCATGTGGCAACGAGGATTCGCCGTTTATAGCGATGCTTGGTCGTGGTCTTGGGTGCGTATTAATGCAAAGACGGAAAGACCATTGCCTTTGCGTCGAGACAGCTTGAGGCCGTGACGAGCTTAACTACCCTACTCATGATTGGAGTTAGCGGCAATGTATTTGCGCTCAAGATTTGGCGTCACTATCTTTTCGGCTCTACATGTCGATTTTTACCGATCATAAAGTCTCAAATACATATTTACTCAATGGAGTTGAATATGAGGCAGAGGAGGTGGTTAGAGCCGATTAAGGATTATGACCTCGAAATCCTTTATCATCCGGCAAGGCGAACGTCGTGGCCGACACCTTGAGTCTAAACCGATCGCATTGCGATCGCTTGAGATCCTTACGTCTCAGTCCGAGCTTCGACGAGCTTTCATCGAGTTAGAGGTTGAGGTTCTGTTGCCGGGAACTGTCGGACAATTTCGTGCTTTGGAAATTTCGTCGTCTTTGATCGATGAGATTAAGCTGAAGCAGTCAGAGGACCCGATGATTACTCAAATCCGAGAGAACGTTCTTAAAGGAAAGTCTCCTGGATTTGTGATTCACGAAGATGGTGTTTCGAGGTTTCGGGGTCGGCTTTGTGTGCCGAACGACTCAGAGCTGAGACAGAGTATTTTGCGGGAGGCCCATGCTACACCTTACTCCGTTCATCCTGGTTCGAGTAAGATGTACAAGGACTTGAGGAGGAATTTCTGGTGGAATGACATGAAGGAGGAGGTCGCACAATTTGTAGCAAGGTGTTTGACTTGCCAGCAAGTCAAAATCGAGCATCAGCGACCGGCTGGGCTTTTGCAGTCGCTTCCCGTTCCGGAATGGAAATGGGAAGATATATCGATGGATTTCATTACGAGTCTGCCGAGATCGAGGTCGGGCATGAATATGGTATGGGTGATTGTCGATCGTCTGACCAAGTCGGCACATTTTCTGGGCATCAAGGACACTTGGGGCCCGGAGAAGTTAGCTCGTGTGTTTATCGCGCAGATCGTGAGACTTCATGGTACCCCGAAGTCTATTGTTTCGGATCGTGATGGCCGTTTTGTATCGCACTTCTGGCAAAGTGCATAAGGCGTTGGGTACCCGGCGTTTGAGTACCTCTTTTCATCCCGATCGGATGGGATACGAACGCACTATCCAGACGCTCGAGGACTTGTTGCGTGCTCGTGCTCTCGATCGAGTAGTGATCGGGAGGAACATTTGCCGCCGATCGAATTCACGACAACAACAGCTTGGCACGCGTCGATCGGATGGCACCGTATGAGGCACTTTATGGGCGGCGATGTCGATCACCGATTTGTTGGAATGAGGCGTCCGATTTGGTCGGGATCGAGCCGATGTCGCTCTAGAGACGAGGCGGAAGATAGAATTAATTCGGGAACGGATGTTGATCGCCCGTAGTCGGCGTAAGTCGTATGCCGACGTCCGTCGCCGACCTTTGGAATTCGAGGTGGGAGACCACGTTTTGCTAAAGGTGTCGCCGACGAAGGGAGTTTTTCGCTTGGGAAGAAAGGAAAGTTGAGTCCGAGATTTATCGGCCCTTTTGAGATCCTCGAGCGAGTCGGTGGGTTGGCATACCGTTTGGCGTTACCTCCGCCTTGAGTCATGTTCATAGCGTTTTCATGTTTCCACCGAGGAAATATGTCCCGATCCTAGTCACGTCATCGATTATGGCGAGATTGATATCGCCAAGATATTACTTTTGAGGAGCGTCCTTTGAAGATTTTGGAGCATCGTGAGAAACGATCGAGGCATAAAACCATCCCTTTGGTCAAAGTGCAAAGGGTCGAGACACGGTGTCGAGAAAGCAACTTGGGAAACCGAGGATAGCATGCGTGCTAGGTACCCCGAGTTGTTTGTTTCTTAAGTTCCGGACGAAACTTATTTTTAGAGGGGTAGAATGTAATATCCGCATTTTTCTTTCCCTTGTATTTTCATCTTTGGTGTATTTCTCGATCGTAGTGCCCCTCGTGTACCTTTCAAGGTGTCCTTCCGCCAATCATTGAACCGTATTCTTGTTATTGTTGTGCAGCGAAATTGCCGCTTGGGGTTGCCGTGGATCCATTTCGTGTTATTAGTCCCCATATATTGATTCCTAACGTTTTATTCTCTTTCCGGATCATTTTTATCATTTTGGGACCCAAAAGGGGTGTGGGCCGCGGCACAAGGTGTGTGCGCCGCGGCACACAAATTTCTCCAAATGTTGGTCGAGCGATTCAGACTGCAGCCGCGGCACACCCATCCGGCCGCGCACAAGCAGCCGTCAAGCCGCGCAGACACCCGCCCGTGCCGCGACACCTGCGGTGACATCTGCGACCAAACCCGATCAGACGGTGTCGCGCACAAGCAGTGGCCGCTGCAGACACCTGCCTTAACTCAGGAGTAAATTTTTGGCCTGTGCCGCGGCACATAAAGCGTTCAACTGTGCAATCTCGTCCTTATTAGACGAGATCGGCCATTTTCTCCTTCATTTCACTTGCGCGAGAGAGAGAGGCCTAAGGGGGGGAGAACTACTCAAGCATTCTTCATTCGGGGGTCGATTTTCATCATCTTTCTTCGGTTGTGAGGATCGGATAATCAATCTAACGCGTGTTCTACGGATCTTGGTACTTGAATCCCCAAAGGTAATATTTCTAAAACCCTATTTTCGATTAATTTGGGGGTTTTGGGATTTTCTTCCGATTAGTTCCGTTTTGTTGGTGGATTCATGATGTATACGATTAATATTGTTAGTATCTTTAGTTTTCCTACAGATTCATGGATATTTTGTGGATTTTTACGGAATCGAGAGGGTTTGGTTGTGGTCCGCCCTCGTTGTTATTTTCGGTACGAATATACATGAATCGTAGGCGGGTTTCCGGGTGTATTCCATTTCCGTAATTGTCTAGAGTTGGTTGTGATTGTGTTATTCGAATCGTTAGGTTCATTTCCGCCGGTTCCTTGCGGTCGTGTTCAACTCTTCCTTTCCGTTCGTATCACCGTCTATTAACCGAGGCAAGTATCCTTATGAACTTACAATCTTGACATAGTAGTTTTGTATGAGAAATCGTGTGTGTGTGTATGCTCACTACGGGTTAGATCCGACGGGGTCTCGGTAGGGCTCCACGGCCGTGGAACCGCGAGCTTGCTTTTAACCACTGTGGGATAGATCCGTCGGGGTCTCGGAAGGGATCCACGAAGCTGTGGGTCCGCGGTTAATTGTGGTGCATTTTACAAATGTGGTTTTGATTATTGGCATTTCCGTAAATGAGTGTTTTGGAACTATGTTTTCTTGAATTGCATGCATTACTATATGTGTAAGATGTAAGTCGCTCATCCTGTTACTTGTACTAGCGTAATTGCTAACCCCTCCGGGACCCGTTTTGGGAAATTCGTTTTATGAATTTCAGTTAGGTTCATCGAGACGAGCGGCCACTGACCAAGATATGGATGATGGCCGTGCGTGATGATTGTGCACGAGTGGTGTCTTGTTGTTTTCTATCTTTTACCTTTGTGGTCTTTAAACTAATAGAAGTACTCGAGTACTTAAGAACTTTTACTTGTCGGGAGTGTATTGTTGTTTATTATGTTGTGATGGATTATGGTGTCATGTTTGACTGCTAAACCGGTGAATTATTTTGTTGGGCGTCTTTATGACGAGGTATTTTTCGTTGTTTCGTGAGTCGATGAGTATGATGTTTGTTCATTTAGTGGGTCACATGTAGGATTCACTACTGTAATATACCTCGGATATCCTGGGGGTGTTACAACGAAGGCCCAGCGGAAGCGGTAAAACGAAAATTAATTCGATCCGAATCCCTACGAGGACCGATCGAGCTACGTATGTACGAATATCAAAAACGAATTCACAAGAAATATAGAAACTCACCCTTGTAGTCCATTGATTAGATGGATAACCTTCTCTTGAGCTATTCCCCAAGCTCTTGAACGATCCAACGCCGAAAGCACCGCGTCTCTACTTGCCACGCGCCGGAGAAACGACCGGAACGACGATCACCTTGCTATCCTCCGAGGATACGGCTAGAGCTAAGTGATGAAGCTATTTATTACTACACTCTAAGTGTATAATATATCTCTCAATAATTTCTCTCAATTTTTCTCCAAGAAAAATGAAGAAGAAGTTGATGAACAAAGATGAAGAAGACTTGGAGAAGTCTTTTCTCTCTCTCTACACTCTCACGTAGGAAGGCTTGGAATGATAAGTGAGAGATGTCTTCTTGTTCATTTATTCAACTCTTCACATGTTACATCTCATTATTATGAGAATCAAAGCCCCACCACCTCACTGATCAAAACATTAAAGAATGGAACAAGGGTCCATATGAAAGTGGGTGGAAATGTGGGGGCGGCCCATGTAGAAATCGGACAAGTTCGGTTCGCTTTGACTCCGCGAGTCCAAACAGATAAACTCGATTCCGCTCGATGTATTTGTGTCGTTTAATTAATCCAATTAATTAAACATATCAAATACAAAATAACATAATTAATTTCTCCAAGAAATAATTATATTCATGAATTAAATTAATCACCCAAAGGAAATATTTAATTCATTAGGCCGTAAATCAATTTATCCAATAAATCGATTTAGACATCCAATGTCCCAAATTAGATATCCAATATCTAATATTCATAATGAGAGAATTAGCTTAATTCATTCCATCGTCAATCCTAATGCGCGACTCGAGGTCCGTCTCGGCCAAGAATGGGAGGAACCAAAGAGTAGTAGCACCACCTAGCCAGCCTTGGCACCTACACTGTACTTCAATCGAGAACGAATGATTGGGATCATTCAAGAACCATTCTCCGTGAATACCAAGATAATGATAAACCTTTCTTTCAAATGTCCCGATCAAGTTATAGAGTCACGGTCAGTCAAACCCTATCTGTACTTGACGCTATGCATGCGTTAATGCAAATCGAGATCATCGAGCTGTCGTCTATCTAATACAACTAGCTCCAATGCTTTGGCCAAAGACTTATGATCTCATCTGCCAATAACTGCCAATAGGACATATAACCCGCTCACTAACGGGAGAAAGAATTCTATCTTGGTATTGAGTAGGACCTGCTACTTGCCCGTCAAGATGCACGTCGAGGTTGACCCCCGCCTTCCGGTTTACAGGGTCGAACTACTTTAATGAAAATCTTGACGTCACAAGCACATCCCTACTAAATCCTCAAGTCGAAGGTTCACGAATACCTATCACAACCTTTCGATTCCGTCATTGACTGTCCCGGAGTGAAATCCGTGTGATGAATCGAGGGTGAGTCGGTTCGAGTATACTAATCCAATTAGCATACCTATAACGTGTGCTCCCATTAACCATTAGTGTTCGACAAGCACTCTCCATGTCAAAGAACACATCATACAAGTCTTCACATAAACTTAACGCCCAGTCAAGTTTCATCGACTTGCGAACGATTAAGTATTTGAGCTATAACTTTTCCAGTGCCGACCCCCTTATCCAATAAGGAGTGGAAAGTTTTGCTCTCAAATACACGGACTAGTTTCTATATGTTTATTTACGAGTTAGGAATGCCAGAAACTACCAGTAAATAAAGAAACATTCATTTGCCTTATATAAATGGTTTACATAATTACAAGTACAATGCCCTCACTCAACAACCTCTGAGTGGCATTCGAGGGCATACTCCTAACATGTAATGCAGTGGAAATATAGTTGATCCTCACAACACTCGAATATGTGTAACACTCGTAAGATATAACCGAAAGTAGGGCAATTCGGCTTACGTAAACAAGAACAATATGAATGATTTATCAAACTAGACCTATAGTTTGATAAGATAATCTTTCCTCAAGACCTATTGAGAATCGATTGGATTAAAACTCGAAAATGCGTCGAATTATAATTAAGATTTCGATGAAAAGCATTCACCAAGAAAACACAAGTGTGTTCTTATTTCTTCAACATACAATGTTTCATACAAGCATGAAGAAGACTACTTATAGGAGTGTAGTCTTCTAAACAACTAAGTGATGAAAACAAGATCACATGATCTTGAAATGAAAAACAAAACATCAAGATAAAATACAAAGGAATCAAATCAAAGTGAGGGAATCACACAATAAACATAGTTACAAGTCACCCCACATAACATGTAAGTCTAATCATGACATGTGAGGAGAGGGAAAACAACAAAAAACACAAAAAAATCAGCAATAATGGGAGTTTGTCGGTTGTCGGACACGGCCGTGCCGATCGGGCACGGCCGCGGCATGTGCGGGCGCACATGTTCGGTAGGACTCGACCGTGTCGCCCGGCACGCCGGGATTGGCCTGACAATGAGAATTCACTATCCTAAGAGTGTGACTGGCCGTGTCGCTCGACACGGCCGGGTTGGTCGGGCAATGAGATTTCACTATCCGGACATCTGCAAGACGGCCGTGTCGACGACACTACGGCCGGTTTGGTCGGCAGCGCCGCCTCCGGCAGTGGTGATTTTTCCTACAGTGGGACATTTTCCAGAGATTGTCGACCTTCCAGATAAGATGACACGGCCGTGTCATATGACACGGCCGAGACCGAGACTCCACGCCTTATGTCCGTTTCTCGCCTAAATACGTAGTGATCTCGTGCATGGCGTGTTGTAAGGTCATTTACGCGATCCTTACTTTGTTTTCTTTATTCGGACTAGTCAATTCCGTATCATCCTCCCCTTTAAAGGGAATTGTCCTCAATTCCAAAATCCCTTCATTAAGATAATTCACTAAAGCCTCTACGTATTTGATCTCGAAAATGTCTGCAGTGCGTACATGGCCCAAAATCTTGAGACGATAGGTAGTGGAGGGCCCTCGAGAATCACCAACAAAATAACTATCATTATTAATAAAATAATAATAATTACTCCGACCGGTAATACCGATATCATGACATGAGTGGACATCTGAAATGGGACGCACGGTTAATTTCACATCGGATTCATCCTCCAGAATAGGAAACACTGATAATTCCACATCGGGTTCACCATCAAGAATGGGAAACACAGGATTTATTACGGATTCCTCTTCATCAACTGGTTCCTCATCAAATGCTGGCGGTCCGTCATAATCTGACCAACTCTCCGTTTCAATATTGTTGGGCTCCTCCAATAATATCCCATCACAAAATAATTTACTAACCTCAATTTGGTAATCATCCAAGACAATAAGTCCATTACGAGAAACTGAGTCGTTATAAAAATTAGGCCCAAAGCTGTCGTTTTCTTTTAACCGGTCAATCTCAGTACCAAGCTCAATTTCCCTCTCACTAGAAAACATGGTTAGATTCGGTTTCTCACCTCGATTAGGAATCATAGATTGAAGTGATATTGGTTTCAACACGATCCTCTTGTCCTTATCCCGCAACTCGTACTCGTTACTTCTTCCTCGATGTAAAACATCTCTATCGAATAGCCATGGTCGTCCCAAGAGTACATGGCATGCATCCATCGGGAGTACATCGCATAATATGTTGTCGACGTACGAACCCATGGTTAAGCTGACCCGTACTTATTTCGAGACTTTCACTTTACTCCCGTCATCGAGCCAATGTAATGCGTATGGTTTTGGGTGAGTAGTAGTGATGAGTCCGAGCTTCGTCACCATCTCCCTTGACGCTACGTTGGTACAACTTCCTCCATCGATGATCACACTACACCATTTGTCCCCGACTTGACACTTGGTGTGAAAAATTTGATCCCGTTGTTCCGAGTCATTTGAAATGGGTTTGACTTGTAAAGTACGAAGAACTAATGTTGTATCATAGTTTGGAGCCTCGTAAGTTTCACATTCTTCTCCCTCATCTTCCTCCACGTTGGAATCACCTAGTCTTTCTCCTTCGTCCTCGACTAGCAACTCGTCTCGGATCGTGATGGCTTCTCTTAGCGTCACAACTCGCTTGTTAGGGCAAGTATTTTGATAGTGACCGAATCCTTGGCATTTAAAACACCTTACTTTGGTTAGGCTCGTTTCTTCTTGATGCGGGGTTTTAGAAACCGTAGTAGAGATAGGAGTCGGTATCGTTGTGGTAATTGAACTCGAACCGTACTTGGATCCTCGAACTTTGATGTAAATTCGGTTTTGGCAAACTTCACTTTGTTTTGAGCTTCTATCTTTATGCATAGTCCACATAAAGTGTCGAAATCTTCATATGGGTATAACTCCACCGTGTTGGCTATGTTTTTGTTTAAGCCACGTAAAAAACATGACATGTTTTGCTCTTCGTTTTCTTCTAGCTCTCCCATCAAGACCAAACTTTCGAACTCTTCAATATATTCACCGACACTTAGTTTTCCTTGCATGAAATCGACAATCTTCCAAAGATAAGGTTAACCGGTGTGATGTTGGCACATACCTCTTACGAAGTTTTCTTTTTAAAGAATCCCACGAACGGATTTTTGCTTTTCCCTCCCGAGTTCTTCGCGTCTTTACTCCTTCGAACCAAAGAGAAGCACCCTTCCCTAACTTGAGAATTGCGTATTTGCAACGTTTCTCGTCGTTAAGGTCTTTGAATTCAAACATGCGCTCAATCTTCCATTCCCACTCCAAATAAGCTTCGGGATCGGTACCTCCAACGAACTCTGGAAGTTCGTTTACTTTAAACTCGTCCGCATGGTGTATTTGACGTGCGTCATCCCCACGTCTTGCTTGCATACGCGGTTCCGGTAGACCGCTTAGTGCATCCCGGAATTTCATCAAGAAATCGGGATCGGAGAAATCCATAACAAGATTCAAGAGATAGTTTTGAACAAAAAACAAATCTTTGAAGAAATCGCCCAAGGAGATGAGCTTGGGCTCCGATACCACTTATGATATGAATTACGTATGAAAATGGACGTAAACTCGTATGTAATGCAGCGGAAATATAGTTGATCCTCACAACACTCGAATATGTGTAACACTCGTAAGATATAACCAAAAGGTGGCAATTCGCTTACGTAAAAAGAACACTATGAATGATTTATCAAACTAGACCTATAGTTTGATAAGATAATCTTTCCTCAAGACCTATTGAGAATCGATTGGATTAAAACTCGAAAACGCGTCGAATTATAATCAAGATTTCGATGAAAAGTATTCACCAAGAAAACACAAGTGTGTTCTTATTTCTTCAACATACAATGTTTCATACAAGCATGAAGAAGACTACTTATAGGAATGTAGTCTTCTAAACAACTAAGGGATGAAAACAAGATCACATGATCTTGAAATGAAAAACAAAACATCAAGATAAAATAAAAAGGAATCAAATCAAAGTGAGGGAAGCACACAATAAACATAGTTACAAGTCACCCCACATAACATGTAAGTCTAATCATGACATGTGAGGAGAGGGAAAACAACAAAAAACACAAAAATCAGCAATAATGGGAGTTTGTCCGGTTGCCGACACGCCGCGGCCGATTGGCACGATCATGCGGCATGTGCGGCGCACATGTTCGGCAGACTCGACCGTGTCGCCGGCACGGCCGGTTGGTCGGACAAATGAGAATTCACTATCCGAAAGAGTGTGACTCGGCCGTGTCGCTCGACACGGCCGGGTTGGTCGGGCAACAGATTTCACTATCCGGACATTCTAAGACGGCCGTGTCGACGACACACGGCGGTTTGGTCGGCAGCCGACCGGCCTCGGCAGTGGTGATTTTTCCGGTTTGGACATTTTCCCGCAGATTGTCGACCTTCCAGATAAGATGACACGGGCCGTGTCATATGACATGGCCGAGACCGAGACTCCACGTCTTATGTCCGTTTTCTCGCCTAAATACGTAGTGATCTGTGCATGGCGTGTTGTAAGGTCATTTACGTCGATCCTTACTTTGTTTTCTTTATTCGGACTAGTCAATTCCGTATCAAGTAAACAGCACGCTTTGGGCGGATGCTAATTGAAAGACAGGAAACAAGTTCGAAGGATCGAACAACACTTGATGCGGGATGTAAGACGGGGATGCCGTCAAACAATGAAGGGATTGCCTCCATTGGAATCGGGACTGCCAAGCAAAGACGGGAATGCCGTCAAATAAAGAATGGACTACCTCCATCTGACTCGAAACTAAATTCAGACCCGAAGAGCTAACCCGACCGCAGCACACTCAAAACTGAAGCTGCCGTAGAGCCGTAGCACGCTCAATACTGATCAAGGCAAGGATGGCATGTTGGCTTGGATCGGCAAGTGTGTAAGTTAAAAAATCCACAAGCAACAACCCAACAGTAACAAGATGTTCCCAACCGTAACAAAAACAACATACAAGCTGATCTGAACAAATAGCGACATATGAAAAAGAGCAGCGAAAGTGCATAATTCAGTAGGACTGGAATCAAGCATATTAGTAGCCACAATTAATTAATCAACATCGAGTGTGACCCACCAATTCTGAAAACCACCTGGGCGCGATACAAAACCATCAATGGCAGGAGTGCAGGACCTTGAATAGGCAAGAATCTTGGGCTAAAAAAAGCTTACCGTTGAAATCGTGAGAGGATCCAGGGGTCACCAGATTATGATAATAGCAGGGAGCCCAGAATGTGCCGGGTAAATTCGAGCTGGAGTAGTGACCCGAATAGGGGTGATATATGGGTCGGTTGAAAGCCCCCCCTCCGATATGGATGCTACAAATCCGGGGCCTTGGAAACCCTAGTGTGGCGCTGCAAAAATGAGCTTGGGGCGGACTCACTGAGTTGGATTCCACGAGTTGAATCAGCAGAATGTCGGGTGACCTACAAACCTACTACGAAAGCGTTGCAAGATGGCCAACGCGAAATCAATCTGAACAGGTACAGATCGTGAATCCAAAACCGATGAGCCCAATGTGCGCGATGGTGAAAGAATAGATGTGACCAAGAATCCGATCTGGAGAAACCGCGATGAACAGACCCACGAGAACAAAGAAACCGCGAGGAACAGAAATAATCGCGATGAGCGACAATCAGAAAACGTAGTGCGGGCGATTTCATGCACTGAAGGTGCGACTCACGCGATGGGGGTGATCCCCCTTTCCCCCGTCCAATCTCCATAACCATATATTCCAGAGAATTTGTCTTAACAAAATTGTTTCGGAACTTCATCATCTCCCTTTCGATATTTTTAGTTGGATTTATCCTTTTCATCTTTTATTTGCGATTCGAAGAGCGACGTGCGGCTAGGGCGGTGCGGGTTTTGAAGGTCGCGATTTATTTTCGCGATTGTTGCTCCGGCCCTGATTTACGAAGGGTTTTCCGGCGAATCTAGGGAGCTGCTGCGGGTCGTGCGATTTCGATTCGCGGTTCTGCGCCGCCTGGGGTTTGTGGCTTGGTCGATTTGCTGCGCTGGTGTTCTGTTCTGGCGGATTTCGAGATTGGGGAAAAACGTTGCAATTTTTTGTGCAGCAGTTGTATTCAGTTTGTGTCCTGGTTTTTGGTGCTGGTTGCTGTGTCCGTTTGCTGTCGTAGTTTGGGATGTCTTCATCCATATCGTGTGGTTTGATGTCTTCGGTTGCTCCTCCGGCCACGGCGGCTTGTTCTATCCAGGCCTTTGATGTTCTTGGTTTTTCTGAACTAGGTGCGAAGGTCCTGAACAATTCTGAGTTGGCTTTGTTGCAGTCTAAAATTGGAGGAGTTTTTGGTGATTGTTTAGCTCGGCCTCCTATTCCGGCTTCGTCTCTCGGCGGTGGTGTTGTGCAACCTGCCAGCAGTAAGGCCTACTGGTCCTATTCTAAGCCCAAACGTGATTTGAGGTTCGATCAGCTTCCCATTCGGGATTCAGACCAGGTTTTCTCTGGTTCATTTTTTGGGCAAGATATTGGTTTGTGATATGAACTTAGATATGATCCGTTCAAGATGATATGAAATGTTATAATACGAAATGATTCGTTCAAATGTGATATGAACTTAAAAATAAAATGGTATAAAATGTGATGGAATAAGATATGAATTCGTTCAAAATGAGGAATATTATGGAGAATAATGAATTCGAGTAATGCGGAAGCGTAGTTTGATGTATAGTGGGCTGAAATGTAACGTAATAAGGAGAGATGTAAAGTTGATGGAAGTAATTAGGTCCTCAACCCTACGAATCACAAAATGTGAACTCTAGAAATAATTCTAGAACCCAACAAATATACGTAAGTAAAACTTTAGAATCAAGGTGAAAAACAACACTTCGGGTGAAGAAACGAAGAGTGCTTTGTATAGTAGTAAGAAACCAAACTCAAGAGTGATAAAAAACTCAAGTAAACACAATGTGTATTAAGATATAAAATCTGATTTTACAAATCCGAAAATGGCCTTTAAATAGGTGCCATTGTAAGCTTAATTCAAACTAAAATAAAATAAAGAAAGATTACATTTCACAAAGGAATAAAGCATGAAAAAATGGTGAATCTCTCTCACATAGCAACGATCATGAGCTGATTTTTCAAATGTAATGGTCATGTGGTGGAAGAAGTCTTTCTTGCTAGATTCTCTTGAGAAGACTTTAATCATACTCATGACTTTGGAGAAGACTTCTTTAATCACACTCATGACTTTGATGATGGAGTGAACGACTATATGGAAATGGAGGTGCCAAAACTTCTTTATTTCTTCTTCAAATGGTGGGGCCGAATGTAACTTCAAATACAACGGCTAAATAGGAGTTGGTGGAGCTGAATTATGTTTCTTCAAAGTCTCCTTTCAAATCCTCTTGCTAGATACACTTTAAGACAAATGAGATCACAATGATGAAGACTTGAGTGAAGAAACAGCTAGTAGAATTGTAGGGCTAAACTATCTATCTTCAAAGTCTCCTTTTCTTCCGGTATCTTGATGATGTTGACGATCACTTCACTTTTAAGGTCCATCTCGATTGGTTTCTTAACCAATTCTCTATTCTAAATGATTTGTACGAGTCCGTTGATTGATTCCTTGAATTGTTTAGCTCTTGCTCTTGTGACTGGACCGACGGGTATTTTAACTGGGTCCGGAGGATAATCCAGTGGGTTCTCATCATTCCCTTCCTCTTGAGAAGGATTTGCCCTCAAATCCGTTTCGTCCCCTGCATCAAAACAGCTTAAGTCAGCCACATTAAAAGTAGTACTAACATTATACTCACCTGGTAAATCCAGCTTGTAGGCATTATCGTTGACGCATTCCAAGACTTGAAAAGGACCATCTCCTCGGGGGAGTATCTTAGATCGTCGTTGTGCTGGAAATCTTTCTTTTCTCATATGCAGCCAAACCCAATCCCCTGGTTCGAATGTTACCTTACGGCGCCTTTTGTTGGCTTGCTTGGCGTATTGTTCAGTTCTCCTTTCAATATTTAAGCGGGTCTGCTCATGTATTTTCTGGACAAACTCAGCCTTCTTAGCATCGTCTAAGTTAACAAACTCAGAAATAGGCAAAGGAATTAATCCAAGGGAGTTAAGGGGTTAAAGCCATATACAATTTCGAACGGAGAATATTTAGTAGCTGAATGTACCGATCGATTATATGCAAATTCAACGTGAGTGAGGCTTTCTTCCCATGTTTTGATATTCTTTTTAATAACTGCTCTTAATAAAGTGGATAATGTTCTCATAACAACTTTAGTTTGTCCGTCTGTTTGGGGATGACAAGTAGTTGAAAATAGTAGTTTTGTGACCCGTTTTCCCCACAAAGTTTTCCAAAAATAACTTAAAAATTTTGTATCTCGATCAGACACAATTGTCCGAGGCATTCCATGTAGTCTTATTATTTCTCTAAAGAATAGATTTGCGATGTGTGAAGCATCATCAGTTTTGTGACATGAAATAAAGTGTGCCATTTTTGAAAACCTATCAACTACCACAAAAATTGAGTCTTTTCCGTTTTTACTCCTTGGTAGTCCTAGAATAAAATCCATTGATATATCTACCCATGGTTCGGTAGAAATAGGTAAGGGTGTATATAGTCCATTTGGTAACACTTTTGATTTAGTTTGTTTACAGGTTATGCATCGACTACAAATTCGTTCAACATCTCGTTTCATATGTGGCCAATAAAAATGCTCATGTAAAATAGCTAAAGTTTTTGCTATCCCAAAGTGTCCCATTAAACCACCGCTATGTGCTTCATGCACAAATAATTCTCGTAATGAACAAGCAGGGATACATAACTGATTTCCATGAAACAAATAATCATTATGTTTGTAGAATTGTCCGTGAGCTGTTTGTTCACATTCTTTGTAAATTTGCCCAAAATCATTATCATTGATATACAATTCTTTAATATGTTCAAAACCGAGCAATTTAGCATCAAGAGTGGAGATAAATGTATACCTTCGTGAGAGAGCATCGGCGACCACATTTTCCTTGCCCTTTTTGTAACGAATAACATATGGAAAAGTTTCAATAAACTCGACCCATTTAGCGTGTCGTTTGTTGAGTCGATGCTGCCCTTTAAGGTGTTTTAGCGATTCATGATCCGTGTGAATCACAAATTGTTTTGGCCATAGATAATGCTGCCACGTTTTCAAAGCTCTTACCAACGCATAGAGTTCTTTGTCGTAGGTCGGATAGTTGAGTGTAGGACCACCCAATTTTTCGCTGAAGTAAGCTAAAGGTTTCCCTTCTTGCATTAATACAACTCCTATTCCTGTTCCTGAAGCGTCACATTCAATCTCAAAAGATTTAGAAAAATTAGGGAGGGATAATACCGGGGCCTTAGTCAGTTTTTCCTTTAATAGTTGAAAGGCCGTTTCTTGAGCTTCTCCCCAGTGAAAGCCTACAGTCATTTTCATTACTTCACCATAGGTGCGGCTATGGAATCGAAATTTGGTACAAACCTCTGTAGAAACTTGCTAACCGTGAAAACTTCTTACTTCTCCTATATTCTTAGGATCGACCATTCTTGGATGGCTTTAATTTTCTCGTCATCTACTTGAATTCCCCGAGCACTAACAATGAATCCCAAAATACTAGTCTATCTCGTGCAAAAGTGCATTTGCTTAGTGATACGGAATTGAATAGTCCGAATAAAGAAACCAAGCAAGAATCGACGTTAAAGGCCTTACAACGCGCCGTGCACGTGCGACTACATTTTTAAGCGAGAAAACGGACATAAGACGTAAAAGGAATGTCCAACTCACGGAAAATGTCTAACCGACCGGAAAATATCCAACCTGTAGGAAAATATCTCGCCTGCCGGAAAATATCGCACTACGGAAATGGCCGAGCACTGCCGACCGAACCCGGCCGTGTCGTCCGACACGGCCCGTGCCGAGATGTGCCGGATAAGCCAATCGATTGTCGGTAACCCGACCGTGTCGCCCGACACGGCCGAGTCCTACTCTTCCGAAATGCCGAAAATGATCGCCAACCGCCCGATCGTGTTCCACGACACGGCCGAGTCTGACAGACGCCCTTGTCGCCGCGTGGTCGAAGCCGCTCGGACGCCCTTGTCACGCCGCGGCCGTGTCAAGCGGACACGGCTGAAGTCATCGCCGGTCCTTGTCGCGCGCGCCCGTGTCGAGTCTCGCTAAACGCCCTTATCGCGCCGAAGTCACTGTCGGACGATCGGCCATTGCCGGACGTCCCTGTCAGCCGCGACCGTGCCGGGCTTGACACGGTCGAGTCCTCGCCGGCCAGATGCGGCCATGGCTGTGTCAAGCGACACGGCCCATGTCCGGCAACCACCCTACCTTTTTAATTGCCGATTTTTGTGTGTTTTGTCTTCTCTTTTCCTTTCTTTACTTATTTTAGGGATTGTGTTCCCATATTTTGTGATTGATGTTTCTTGTTTGTATTTTATTTGATTTGTTTTGATTATTCAAAGATTTTATAAATCTTTGAATTATTTTCTTTTTTTGTTTGATTCCTTAGACTTAGACTACATACTCCTATAAGTAGTCTTCATTGATTAGCCTTGTAAGATAGTATTATGAATGTTGAATGTGAAAGAATACACTTTGTGTTTCTATCATTGGTAAATGATTTTTGCCGAAACTTGATTTTTATTCGACGCGTTTTCGAGTATTAATCCGATTGATTCTCAATAGGTCTTGGGAAGAAATCACCTTATCGAGTTATAGGTCTAATTCGATAAACCCTTGTTCTTAATCGTTCAAGTCTTCTTGTTCGATATTTTTATTGTTATCCGATATTTCATCCATATTCATACACTCGAATTACCATATTCATAAAAAGACTTCCGCTACGATATTCCTACATATACTCCGAACGATACGTATCCGCCTCTCCCGGAGAATTCGTATCATAAGTGGTATCGGAGACCAGGGTCATCTCCTTGGGCGATTTCTTCAAAGATTTTTTTTTTTGTCGAAGAAAATATCTCTTGATTCTTGTCATCGGAAACCACACCTGAATTTCTTAATTCAGTTAAGGTTCTTGATCTTTCAACCAAATGGAGTTCAACGATATTTATCTCTTGGCGATATTACGCGACGCATTACACAGCGTACCGGAGTTCATGGGACATTCCGATCCAGAAGCAGGTGTTGATTGGCTCCACGTTTGTGAGGAGTTTTTCAACCACAATTCAATTCCAGTAGCCCGCCGAGTCTCGTTGGCGACAAAACGCCTTCGTGGTCGCGCCTCGACCTGGTGGCAGAAATTGAAAACCAGCCGTTTACACCAAGGTAAACCCAAACTAAGAGACTGGAATAAATTCATAAAACACTTTACTCGGAAATTCATCCCCACAAATTCTCACCGCCACGATCCACCAACGGCACCACACCGGAAATTGGAGAAGTTCGGCGCCACCCCGCCACCGACATTCGATCTAAGGTCTTCCTCCATCAAGGAATTCCCAGCAGAATCTTTTGTCGATGAAGATGATGTCCCTACAGTCATTTTTAATGAAGTAGACGAGACAGAGGTTTCAACGGCGCCATACAACGAGGAAGATGAGTTGAGCCGTATTTCCCTAATTGACGAACTTGGATATTGCTATTTTGAGCATGGACCAATTGGTTGTGTTGGCCAATTTGACCAAAACGGACAAACTTATGTTAATGGTGATGAACTTGTTAGTGTCATGGAAACCAGGCCAGATTATGAAGGGCCACCAGTATATGATACCGAGCCAATTGACGAAGAGGAGCCCATAATTGATTCCGTGTTTCCCATTTTTGATGGTGAACCCGACGTGAAATCATTAATGCTTCCCATTTTTGATGTTGTGCCCGACGGCGATCCATGTCTCGATGTAAGTTGTTTTGAAGAATTTTGCCCAAACTCCAATGAGGTGTTTTCGGTTATTGATACGGAGCAAGAGGATGTGATGATTCCGGAACATCTATATCTTGAGCCTTACCAAGATTTTGATATGAAAGTCGACGACGAAGTGTTTTTCCCAGGACTTGAAGTGGCATCCGATGAAGAGCGACCCATTATTACTGTCGTGCTTCCCATTTCAGATGTCCGGTTATATGATGATTCATATCGTGATATCGGTATTACCTCGCAGAATAATTATTATTATTTCATTAATAATGATAGTTATTTGTTTGGTGATTCCCGGAGATCCCATACTACTTATCGTCTCAAGATTTTGGGCCATGTACGCACTACGGACATTTTCGAGATCAAATACATAGAGGCTTTAGTGAATTATCTTGATGACGAAGGGATTTCGAATTGAGGACAATTCCCTTTAAAGGGGAGGATGATACGGAATTGAATAGTCCGAATAAAGAAACCAAGCAAGAATCGACGTTAAAGGCCTTACAAAGCGCCGTGCACGTGCGACTACATTTTTAGGCGAGAAACGGACATAAGACGTAAAAGGAATGTCCAACTGTAGGAAAATGTTCAACCTACGGAAAATATCCAACTCACGGAAAATATCTCGCCCGCCGGAAAATATCGCACTCCGAAATGGCCGAGCATCGCTGACCAACCCGGCCGTGTCGTCCGACACGGCCCGTGCCGAGATGTGCCGATAAGCCAATCGATTGTCAGTAACCCGACCGTGTCGTCCGACACGGCCGAGTCCTACTCTTCCGAAATGCCGAAAATGATCGCCCAACCGCCCGACCGTGTTCCACGACACGGTCGAGTCCTGCCAGACGTCCTTGTCGTGCCGCGTGGTCGAGTCGCCGTCGGACGTCCTTGTCACGCCGCGACCGTGTCAAGCGGACACGGCCGAGTCATCACTGCCGGTCCTTGCCGCCGCGCCCGTGTCGAAGTCTCGCAAACGTCCCTATCGCGCCGAAGTCACTATCGGACGGCCGCTTTGGACGTCCTCAGCCGCGGCCGTGTCGGCCGGACACGGCCGAGTCCCTCGCCGGCCAGATGCGCGGCCATGGCCGTGTCAAGCGACACGGCCGTGTCCTGGCAAACACCTACCTTTTTAATTGCCGATTTTTGTGTGTTTTGTCTTCTCTTTTCCTTTCTTTACTTATTTTAGGGATTGTGTTCCCATATTTTGTGATTGATGTTTCTTGTTTGTATTTTATTTGATTTGTTTTGATTATTCAAAGATTTTATAAATCTTTGAATTATTTTCTTTTTTTGTTTGATTCCTTAGACTTAGACTACATACTCCAAGTAGTCTTCATTGATTAGCCTTGTAAGATAGTATTATGAATGTTAAATGTGAAAGAATACACTTTGTGTTTCTATCATTGGTAAATGATTTTTACCGAAACTTGATTTTTATTCGACGCGTTTTCGAGTATTAATCCGATTGATTCTCAATAGGTCTTGGGAAGAAATCACCTTATCGAGTTATAGGTCTAATTCGATAAACCCTTGTTCTTAATCGTTCAAGTCTTCTTGTTCGATATTTTTATTGTTATCCGATATTTCATCCATATTCATACACTCGAATTACCATATTCATAAAAAGACTTCCGCTACGATATTCCTACATATACTCCGAATGATACGTATCCGCCTCTCCCGGAGAATTCGTATCACTTAGATTAGCATATAAGTTTTCCTTCTTAAGTACCATTATTACCATTCGGAGATGTTCAACATGTTCTTCCAAATTCTTGCAATATATATGTATGTCGTCAAAATACACAACTACGAATTTTCCTAAATAGGCACGCAAAATATGGTTCATTAAACGCATAAAGGTACTAGGGGCGTTAGTTAAACCAAATGGCATAACCATCCATTCGTACAGTCCGTATTTAGTTTTAAATGCAGTCTTCCATTCGTCTCCTTCTTTCATCCTAATTTGTTGATAACCACTTTTAAGATCAATTTTAGAGAACACGCTAGAACCGTGTAATTCGTCTAACATATCATCTAAGCGAGGGATAGGATGTCGATACTTTACCGTAATATTGTTTGTAGCTCGACAGTCAACACACATCCTCCAGGTTGAATCCTTCTTCGGAACGAGTAGCACGGGTACAGCACAGGGGCTTAGACTTTCTCGTACATGTCCTTTTTCCATTAGCTCGGTCACTTGCCGCTGAATTTCTTTCGTTTCATCCGGATTACTCTGATAAGCTGGCCGATTAGGAATTGATGCATCGGGAGCAAAGTCTATCTGATGTTCGATTCCACGGATGGGCGGTAAACCGGGTGGAATTTCTTCGGCAAACACATCCTTGTATTCCTGCAAAAGAGAAACAACAACATCGGGCAAAGAGCTTTTAAGCCCGTTATCGGTTAGTATTGTTTCTTTAAATAGGATAACAATCATGGGTCATTTTCTTTTATTGCCCTTTTAATTTTCTGACCCTAGCATAGAGGTGATTTTCGAACTCTCCTCTTTCTTTTCCTTGGTCTCGACTACTCCTTTTGGTACATTTTCACTTGTAATTTGAGTTGATCTTCGTAGACTTGTTGCGGAGTTAACGGGCGAGGGTAACTTTGCGATGTTCGAATTGACGAATACTTATTAGTGTATCTTTGTGAGATACTTTTCTGTCAAATTGCTAGGGTCGACCTAACAACACATGTCCGGCTTGCATCGGCACTACGTCACATAATACTTCGTCTTGATATTTGCTAATTTTGAATGCCACTAACACTTGTTTGGTGACTTTTGTTTCGCCACTATTGTTCAACGTTTGTAATTTATATGGTCTCGGATGTTTCAAAGTGATTAATCCGAGTTCTTCCACTAACACGGTACTTGCAACATTTGTACATGATCCACCGTCTATAATCATGCTGCACACCTTATCTTTAATGTAACATCTCGTGTGGAAAAGATTCTCCCGTTGTTCATTTGGTTCGTCTTTAACTTGTATGCTTAAAGCACGTCGAGTGACTAAAGTGAGGGTCGCCTAATTTCATCTTCGGAACCTTCGTCTCGGGGTTCATTTTCTTCGGTGTCACTTTCGGATTCGATGTCTCCGTTTGGCCTTATTACCATGACTCGTTCATTTGGACAATTATTGGCGTAATGTCCTCTCCCTTTGCAACGATGACATTGAATGTCTCGACTTCTATTAAAATTAGAACTTGGCTGAACTTGTTTTTCTGGATTACTTCCTTCGGCCGTGAGTTTAGTTGTAGGTGGTTCGGTCTTCCATGAAGTGGCCTTTCCGTTTGAGGTATTTGTGTTCGGGCTGACCTCCAAGTAGAATTTTGAGGAGTGGTTCGAACATTACCTCGTCTTTTGATTTGATTTTCAATTTTTGTGGCCATGTGTACCATATCTTCCACTTCAACATAGTGATGTAACTCCACCATGTTTTGTATTTCTCGGTTTAGTCCCACTAGGAACCTTTCCATGGTAGCTTCTCGATCTTCTTCAATATTGGCTCGAATCATTATTATTTCCATCTCTTTAAAGTATTCTTCAACGGTTCGAGTACCTTGTCGTAGTGTTTGCAATCGGTTATAGAGTTCCCGATAGTAGTAACTTGGAACAAAATGTCTTCTCATAACTGCCTTCATTTCTTCCCAAGTTTCAATAGGTGGTTCGTGGTTCCTTCTTCGGTTGTTCAACAATTGATCCCACCAAATAATGGCATAATCGATAACTTCGATGCCGCCATCTTTACTTTCTTTAGGCCCGTATAGTTATGGCATTCGAACATAAGTTCGACTTTTCTTTCCCAATCAAGATAAATTTTGGGGTCACTCTTACCTTGGAACATAGGGACATTTAACTTGATATTCCCCAAGTTTCCATCTTGTCGATTGTCATTTCTTTGATCATGACCTCTTCGAAACCCCCGTGGATTTCTGTCGGTGTCTTCTACATCCGAATAGTCTTCGTCTATTTGCACGTTCGGAAGTCTTCGAGGAAGAATTGGTCGTCGTACTTGTGGTTTTTCTTTTTGATGAAATGTTTCCATCTTTGCATCAATCATTTGTTCAAGTTGTTTCATCATCAACTTCATATCAAACTTTGGAGATGAATGAGATGATCCTCCGATATCCGACATGATGTTATGAAGTTGTTTCGTTGGTATGAAAAAAAAGGTGATTAAGTGTTATGAAAATATAGTAAGGTGGAACGTAGGGTTGGACCTTGGCTCCGATACCAAATGATATGAACTTAGATATGATCCGTTCAAGATGATATGAAATGTTATAATACGAAATGATTCGTTCAAATGTGATATGAACTTAAAAACAAAATGGTATGAAATGTGATGGAATAAGATATGAATTCGTTCAAAATGAGGAATATTATGGAGAAGAATGAATTCGAGTAATGCGGAAGCGTAGTTTGATGTACAGTGGGCTGAAATATAACGTAACAAGGAGGGATGTAAAGTTGATGGAAGTAATTAGGTCCTCAACCCTACGAATCGCAAAATGTGAACTCTAGAAATAATTCTAGAACCCAACAAATATACGTAAGTAGAACTTTAGAATCAAGGTGAAAAACAACACTTCAGGTGAAGAAACGAAGAGTGCTTTGTATAGTAGTAAGAAACCGAACTCAAGAGTGATAAAAAACTCAAGTAAACACAGTGTGTATTAAGATATAAAATCTGATTTTACAAATCCGAAAATGGCCTTTAAATAGGTGCCATTGTAAGTTTAATTCAAACTAAAATAAAATAAAGAAAGATTACATTTGACTAGACCTGGCAAAAGTGGCCCAGGCCCACGGGCCGGCCCAGCCCATCCATGAATAAATGGGCTTTGGGCTTTACTTTTTTAGCCCATAGAAACTTGGGCCTTTTTGGCCAGATTTCTTGACCAGAAGGCCCACGGGCGCCCAGAGGCCCATGAAAAATTTAATAACTAATAAATATTAATTAATTAGGCTAAGGTTAATGGGTATAACTTTACACCGTAACTTATTTCAATTTAAAGTTGATTTTGTTTAGATTTTTGTATTGATATTTTGCTATCGAATACAGATAATGGACCAAGTGATGAGCTACTTTCCGTACCGCTGGTTGTAGTGCAAGAATCTAACGGTTTTAATTGTATTGAAATTGATGTTTGAACCTTTTAAGATAGTTGAAAATATATTTCTATCATATTATTGATACTTTTAATATATTTTTGGTTAATTAAGTTGGAAGCAAGAAAAATCATGGCCATGGGTGAGGCTAGCCCAAAGATGGGCCACGGGCCTCAATATTTAGGCCCAAAATCCTCTGGCCTTTTTGCCCAAACCAAAATTTGACCCGTTGGCGGCCCCCGTTTGGGTGGCCCGGCCGTTGCAGTATACATTTGACAAAGGAATAAAGCATGAAGAAAATGGTGAATCTCTCTCACATAGCAATGGTCATGAGCTGATTTTTCAAATGTAATGGTCATGTGGTGGAAAAAGTCTTTCTTGCTAGATTCTGTTGAGTAGACTTTAATCATACTCATGACTTTGGAGAAGACTTCTTTAATCACACTCATGACTTTGATGATGGAGTGAACGGCTATATGGAAATGGAGGTGCCAAAACTTCTTTATTTCTTCTTCAAATGGTGGGGCCGAATGTAACTTCAAATGCAACGGCTATATAGGAGTTGGTGGAGCTGGATTATCTTTCTTCAAAGTCTCCTTTGAAATCCTCTTGCTAGATACACTTTAAGACAAATGAGATCACAATGATGAAGACTTGAGTGAAGAAACGGCTAGTAGAATTGTAGGGCTGAACTATCTATCTTCAAAGTCTCCTTTTCTTCCGGTATCTTGATGATGTTGACGATCACTTCGCTTTTAGGGTCCATCTCGATTGGTTTCTTAGCCAATTCTCTATTCCAAATGATTTGTACGAGTCCGTTGATTGATTCCTTGAATTGTTTAGCTCTTGATCTTGTGACTGGACCGACGGGTATTTTAACTGGGTCAGGATGATAATCTAGTGGGTTCTCATCAGTTTGTCTAGTTTGGGTCTTGTAGTACCCTGTGATTCTATTGGTAGGAGTAATGAGGTTGTATGCCCTGAATCTTCTTCAATGGGCAGGTTAAGTTTACCTATTTCTGAGTTTGATTGTACTGTGGGGAAATTATGTGTAAATAGTGCTAATGATCTTGTTGTCAATGATATTGTCAATGATATTGTCAGTATTGATAATGTTGGTCCTAATTATATATCTGTTGGTTTGGATGGAAAAGGTAAGAATAAAGTTGATACAACCTTGCCAGATACTCTAATTTTGGGCTCCCTTCCGGCTAAAGTCTCGTCGGAATTCCTTTACCTTCTGTTGTGTTAGGAAAAAATTTTGTCAAAAAGGGGTCTTCGGTATGTTAAGCCTGAAATTCAAAATGGCGAGTTAATTGTGAAACCAGATGTTAGTGTTGGTATTGAAGGTGCTAAGAGGTGGCAATACGCTTTAGTTGGTTATTTTTTGGGGAAAGCACCTTCGCTCAATTTGATCAGGAATTACTTTCTATCGGTATGGAAGGGTCTTAAGGAGGTGTTCTCCTCTGAGGGGGGATTTTATTTCTTTAAGTTTGAAAGTGAGCAGGTTTGGACCGAGGCGCTAGAGGAGGGCCTTGGGCGATCGAGGGCAGATCCATTCTCCTTACCGGTGGAAGCTAGGTATGTCTCTTGAAGGTTCGGCTAAACATGTCCCTATTTGGGTGAAACTTCGTGAAGTCCCTCTCGAGTATTGGGTGGCACGGGGCTCGATATTACTTGCTCGTGCTATAGGGGAGACACTCTTTGCTGACGTGTTCACCAGAACTGTCTGAAAGTGGATTATGCCCGAGTTTACGTCATGCTATATGCTAATACTAGCCCGATTCACTCGTTTCTCATGGTCCTCCCGTCTGATGGTGATTGTCCTTGTGTGAGGAGGGTCCATGTTGAATATGAGTGGCTACCACATCGGTGTGGTGTTTGTAGAGTATTCGGGCATCGTGATTAGGTTTGCCCGACCATTTCTAAGCCTTGGTTCAAAAGCAGGTCAAGCAGGCTCGTATTTATGTGGCTAAGCCTGCTATCTCAGGTGCTCGTGGTCCGGGTCTTTGTTGGACCGGTTCGGCCGAGTGGGTCGCCAGTGAGGTGGGCCTTCTTTGCCCGGATCCGGTGCCGGAGTGGAGTTAGGCAGGGGCACTCGAGGTCGTTTCTTTGGTTCGGTCCGTTGAGTAGCGCCTCTACTTTCTCTAGGTTACTACCGGCTCTCCTATCGTGTCTCTAGGAGGGTCAGGTGATGGGTGTGAACCGTCTCACAACATGTTTGCGGCTCTTTCTGGTATTGCCGATGATATTGAGGCTGAGATTCCTGAGTTTGTCAGCTCGTCGCTCTGTTCTAGTTCTTCTCCTTTGGGCCCTAATATTGACGCAGCCCGGATCGATGGTGTTAAATGATCCATATTGCTGTGTGGAATGTTCGTGGTCTTAACCGGACTGAACATCAGATCTCGGTCCGGGATGTAATTAGTTTGTTTAATATTTGTTGTATTGCTCTGCTCGAGACGCGTGTCTCGGTTTGATGCGAATTCTTACTTATGATGCGAATTCTCTATCGGTACAGCGGAAGGCTGTTTTGACGAGCGAAAGCTATCGGCAAGAAACTGTCAGGAACTGATAACAACAGTTCGCTACAGCAATAGCACTGGCTAGCGGTATGCGCATGCGATAGGAAATAATGATGGCAACTCGATATAGCAATAAGACAGGAACTGGCCGAATGGAAATGACTCGAAACAGGCATGTTGTTGCCCAAAATATTTATCCGAAGATTAAATACTGCTGGAATGGACGGACAACAAACAAAATTTGTGGGAGCACTTCCGAGAGAATATGAATAAACACAAGATTTGCCGGGTTTGTTAGGCCCGGACTTGAATGCTCTCGCGAGATATTATTAATACAAATATTCGTGTATACAAGTATTAATGTGAGAATCTAAGTACAATGAGTGTAAAAAGACTGTTAATCCAGCTCTTGAGCGAAGCTCGGTGTTCTTCGTCCCTGCCGATCGTCTTCTTGATGAGAGAGGCCGAGAGAAGAAAGAACCAAAAGATAGCTGTTGCCAAGAGTAGGAGAAAGCCAAGTGCTGTGTGAAATCTCGTAGGAATGCAGAGAGTGCTGAAGAATTTCGTCCTCCAGAATTTTGGTGGTAAAAGTTCGGTCCTTTGACAAGTGCAGGCTGCCTTCTATTTATAGGGGCAGTGGAGCCTTGTCTTCTGGCGGGCGATCGCCTTCCGGCCAATATAATAATGGGGCGATCGTCTGCCGGCCAATATAATAATAGGGCGATCGTCCTTAAGGTCACATGGGCAGTCTGTCTAAAGTCCAAGGCTGCGGCTGCCAGCCAGCTGTGCGGTCCAATGAGGAGCCAGCACGCGTCCGGAGTCGCTGTCACATGGGGTCCTACTGACACCTTTCGGCGGGCCTGTCGGCTGGTGGACGGATGTTGACAGGCTGTGGTCAATGATCCGTGAATTGCGGATCTTGTCTCGGCTCTGCACGTGGGGTCTGTCCTGGGCTTCGGCCTTTGCCGACTGGATGGCCATCGGCTCTGATCGGCATGAGGCGGTCGTCTTTAGCCGGTCACCAGAGGTCGGCATCGGCTAATTGCTGAGGGTCGGCATCGGTCAGTGCCGAGAGATGATCGTCTGCTAGTCGGCCGCCAGGAGTCGATCGCCAAGTACCGAGAGACGATCGTCTTTAGATGTCGATCGCTCGGCACCGGGACTTATCCTGGGACCTTCAGTCGGCAGATCTATCTTGGCTGCCGGGCTAAGGCTAGGTCGCTGTCAGTCGGCGGATTACGCCTCATTTGCTCAGCGTGCTTCGTCGCCGATCTTCGAGGCGATCGCCGGTCGGAGAGTATAATTCTCGACACAACAATGGCCCCCCAGCTTGCTCCGATGTTGAAGACATGGGGCGAGGTGGTTCTTGCTGGCGATCGTGTAAGATGAGGATAGGCGATCCGTTGAGCTGATTTTGGATTCGGACTTGGGCTATCTGGTCGATTGGCTAGCTATCTTTCGATCTTGTACCTGCAAAAAACAACATTGGCCGATCCCCCTCAGAAACATGATGGTTTCGTCGTTTGAGGAATCGTGCACAGTCGCGGAGTTCGATGGACCGACTCCATGACCGTGTCTTGTGTGCGAAGACATTGAGTGTCTCGTGACTCATTTTATTGTGAGGGTCCTCTGTTAGGCTGCGCCTCGCCTCGTATTTAAACGAAGGGCGTGCGGTCTTGGTCTAGAGGAGTCCTTGCGCGGGGCAGCGTCGGATGAATCAACTCCACCTCCGCGGCTTGTTAGCTCTGCTTCCACCTCGGCCCGCCATGGAGATGGCGAACCTCGACGGTGTACGTTGAGACGGGGGTAGTGGCACGTCGCATTGTCCGGGTTTACCATGTTAGATGATGATCCTTTGAGGGCGGGCGATCGTGTCCACTAGTTAATTTTGGAGAGCCCTCAGACTACGCCGGCCTCGTATTTAAACGAAGGGCGGGCGATCTTGGCCGAAAGGGACCTTGCATGGCCGAAGGAGCCGGTTCCATCGACTACCAGGACCATGGCTTTATGATGTGCGGTGGAGGCGATTGCGAGCCTTAGTCCATCATTTTAAATGGTGGACTGTAGATGACGAGCGAGTCCTCCGGTTTGGTGATGTAGCTTTGATGATGGCGATCGGGCTGGAAGACTGTGATCGTCGCTCGGCTGCCGATCGCTTTATTCATAAGTTGATACTGGCGATCGGGCGGGAGATCGTCGTTCGGGCGCCGACCGCGCTGCTCAGAGGTTGAGGAGAATCCTTTGCCTGGCCAAGAAGTCTGCGGCCTTAGCTCGGAAGATCGCGTAGGTCGCGGGTTGGTCCTTCGTGAGATGCCTGAACATAGGCGAAAGACCATGGAATCCTCCTAGGACCGAGTAGAGGGCGATCTCATCGCTTACGGGCTCGCCGTTGAGGATGATCTCGTCTACTCGGTCGATGTAGTCCGAGTCGGACTCTTCTTCTCCCTGCTTGATTTGCATCATGCGAAGGAGACCTACCGGCCGAGCGACCCTGGTGGCGAAGTACTCTGTGAAGACGTTCGCCAGCTGGTTAAAGGAGCCAATGGACCGAGGTGGCAATGAGGTGTACCACCTGTAGGCGAGGTCGTCCAGCGTCATAGGGAACATTCGGCATCTGGTCGCGTCAGATGCCCCACACCCGGTCATGTAGATGTTGAACTTGCTCAGGTGTATTTCGGGGTCCGATCTCCCCTCGTACAAAGGTGTTTGCGGGGAAGCGATCTTGTGCTGCACGGGGGCGAGCTCGATGTTGACCTCGAGCGGCTCGCTCGGCTCGGCGATCGTCTTCTTGACGCCCGCCCCGGATTCCAGGAGGGCCTTCATGTCGTCGAGCTGGCGTTGCATTGCGGCCATCGCCGTGGCTCGGTCGCTTGCTGATCGGCTTTGGGAGCGGGAGCCGAGGCGATCGTGTACCGATCTCCGGACTCCGCTGCTGCCGACCTCGGCTATTTGGCGAGGGGAGCAGGCTGAGGCGCCTTACGGGAGTCGGGTAGGCCGAGCTCCTGGTGACGGACTCAAACTCCGTCATCTCGTAGCTAGGGCCGGACTGCCCCGGTCGCCAAGACGGGTCACTGCCCAGGCGATCGAAAACAGAGGTGCCCCGGCTGGCGAGCGCCTCTCCTTGCGGATGAGAGCCTCCTGGCGATCGCTCGGCCAGTAACGCCTTGAGATTCCGCTTGGACTTCCGGCGGATGGCCGAGGGGGTGATAGCGGGAGGCGCGTCGAGAACACTCCGTCGCTCCTGTAGGACGGCCATGGCCTCGTCGATCTGTTCCTTGGTTCGGAACTGTTCGAGCGAAAGGCTTGGGTCGGACCTCAGGTGATACGATATCTAATATTCCAGTCGAAGAAACTCCGATAAAAACCGACATCCATGATGATGCAAATTCGCATGGCCATGCATCGTTATACTTAGGAGAAAATGTTAAACGGATTGGAGTTACGTTGTTAATCGGAATCGGAGTAACGTAGAATTCGACGACGGATCGACCCGAAAAGCATGAAGATCGGCCAAAACATGCTTGAAAGGGACACTTTGTCTTCATATCTTTCACAAAATAAATGAAGATCACCTCCTTCCCCACCATGACACAAACGGCCGAAGCTTATAGATGGAGTGAAGACTTTCTTCTTCATGTCACCATCAAGATATCTTCATCAAATCAACACCAAATCCTCCTAAAGTTCGGCCGATTGGAAGCAAGTGCAAGGGAGGATATTTTGTTCTACTTCATGTCACCATCAAGACCAAAGTTTGCCTCATGTCTCTTTCACCTAATAACACCAAGATTGCTTGGTATCTACTTGAAGATTTCGGCCGAAATAGGAAGTTGCTAGGAAGTTCGTTTTCTCGTTTTGTTGTATTTTCTTACGGTTGGAAACTACTATATATAGTAGTGTTCGTTGTATTTGTAAATCATCGAGAATCATAATAAACATTGTATTTCCTTTGAAATATACGTTGAGCGAGTTCGACAAACTTTAGTTATTGTTTCGGAGTCTCGAGATTTTAACTTGATCAATTCTCAAAAGGTCTTGGGAAGAGATTACCCTTTTATCGAGTTATAGGTCTAGTTCGATAAAAACACACCAAACTCCGTACATCATACTATATCACGGCGAATCCCATTAAATTCGTCCATCACCTTTGTAATTTTTGATCCATATTGTAAACTTGTTAATCTTCCGTTGTGTTTATACGCATTACTTACGTAATTCGTATCATAAGTGGTATCGAGACATTTGTCTCACGGTTCTCGACATCAGAAGAAGATGGCATTCACCGATGAAGAAGTAGCACAACTACGTGGCGTTCTTCGTGGCTTGCCGAGCCCGAGAATCCATGCAGCGAGGACATGACACCATGCATGCACCACGACATGCGGATGAATACAAGACCGGCGAACTTAGGAGTTCGTAGGCGGCACCGATCCCGAGGTTTATTTGGAGTGGGAAAGAAAAATTGAAGGAATGTTTGTGTTCAAGGAGCTCAATGACGAGGTACGTTGCAAGTACGCGATTCTCAAACTTGGAAAGGAGCTTCCCTTTGGTTTGAGCGAATGAAGACGCAAAGAAGTCGTCTTAGGAAAAGAGAAGATACGTTCGTGGGATTCCCTAAAAGGAAACTACGAAAAGATATGTCCCGCGACACACAAGCTAAGTCTGCAGAAAAATTTCGACCTCACGCAAGGAAAGCTAAGTGTCGAGGAGTACATCGAGGAGTTTGAAAACTTATCCTTGATGGGAGAACTTGAAGAAAGCGAAGAATTGCGCATGTCCGTTTCCTACGAGGTTTGAACAAAAATATTGCTAATTAGTGGAACTCTACCCCTATTCCGACTTCGATACTTTATGCGGGCTTTGCATAAAGTTGGAAAATCAAAACAAAACAAAACTCTCTAAACCCGAATTCCCACCTAAATACGGAAATACCAACTTTGGCGCGAGTTCTAGCTCGTTTCCAAAACCTGTCACCACAAGCCACCAGTTACTACCCTTCCAAAAACTCCTATCACACCAAAAGAAACAATCCTATCTAAAGTCCGGTGTTTCAAATGTCAAGGATTTGGACACTATCAAAGTGCTTGTCCAAATCGGAGGATTGTAACGTTGCGAGAAGCCATAGCCGCCCGAGAGGAATTATTAGCCGAAGAAGAAAGAGTTGGAGACGTTTTTAACTTAGAAGCTGACGAAGAAGAAGAATGTGAGGCATACGATGCCCCGAACTATGACACGAACCTTGTCCTTCGCATGTTACAAACGAAGGCCGCCCCAAGTGACGAAGAACAACGGGACCAAATCTTCCACACGAAGTGTCGTGTCGGAGATAAATGGTGTAGCTTGATCATTGACGGTGGAAGTTGCACAAACGTGGCATCAAGCGAGATGGTTTCAAAACTCAGTTTGATCACCACGGCCCATCCTAATCCGTATGCACTCCATTGGCTCGATGATGGGAACAAAGTGAAGGTATCAAGACAAGTGAAGGTCGGACTCACCATGGGTTCGTATGGCGATGACATTACATGCGATGTACTACCGATGGACGCATGTCACGTGTTATTAGGAAGACCTTGGTTATTTGATCGGGACGTACTACATCGAGGGAGGAGTAATGAGTATGAGTTACGTGACAAAGGTAAAAAAATTGTTCTTAAACCTATGTCACCTCAAGCTATCCGGACGATGAGTTCGAAAAAAGTCGAAGGACCGAAACTTACGATGTTTGCAAACGAGAAAGAAGTCGAACACGCCATTGACGATGGCGACGTGTTTATTTGATGATGATCAAAGAGGTGCGAAATCTTGCCACCAAATCGCAACATGAGGAAGAGATAGACGCACTATTACGAGTTTTGGACGTATTTCCGAAGACTTGCGGTAGGATTACCACCTATCCGCGGGATTGAACACAGATTGATCTTATACGGGAGCTCCATTACCGAACAAAGCGGCGTATCGTTGTAATCCCGAAGAAACCAAAGAACTACAACGTCAAATTGGCGAACTCATGAATCACGGATATGTCCGAGAAAGTTTAAGTCCGTGTGCGGTTCGGTTCTACTTGTACCAAAAAAGACGGAACATGGCGAATGTGTATTGTGATGAGCCGTGAATAACATCACCGTCAAGTATCGGTTTCCCATCCGAGACTAGGCGACATCTTTGACGAGTTACATGGCTCGGTTATATTTTCCAAAGTTGATTTACGGAGCGGATACCATCAAATCCGCATGCGAGAGGGAGACGAATGGAAAGCGGCGTTTAAAGCGAAGAATGGACTTTACGAATGGGTTGTGATGCCATTCGGCCTCACCAACGCCCGAGCACCTTTATGAGGTTGATGAACGAGGTTCTTAAATCTTTCTTGGGAAAGTTTGTTGTCGTGTACTTAGACGACATTTTGATCTGATCGGTCCGTAGAAGAACATCTCGAACATTTGATACGTGTTTGAGACGCTAAGGAACAAAAACTTTATGGAAAAGCGGGAGAAGTGTACTTTCCTAGTCGAGAGTCTTGTCTTTCTCGGCTATGTTGTTTCGAAAAGACGGAGTTTGGTCGACCAAGAGAAGATCGCGGCAATCAAGTCGTGGCCGACCCCAAAGACAATCACGGAGGTACGGTCATTTCATGGCCTCGCTTCTTTTTACCGACGATTCATACGGGACTTGAGACTATCTCGGTCCGATCACGGAGTGTCCGAAAAAGGAACCTTTGCATGGAACGAGGCGACCCAAAAGGCTTTTGAAAATTTAAAAGGAAAATTATGTGAAGCGCCGATTTTGACGTTACCCGATTTTTCACAACCGTTTGAGGTAGAATGCGACGCTAGCGGAGTTGGAATCGAGGCGTGCTTATTCAAAGAGGCCGTCCCATCGCCTATTTTCGGAGAAGTTAAGTGGCGCCCAAGTGAATTATTGTACTTACGACAAGGAGTTCTATGCTATCGTAAGAGCACTCGATCATTGAGTCATTATCTGCGTTGAAACATTTCGTGCCGCATTCGGATCACGAGTCGTTGAAATACATCAACGGACGAGTAAGCTAAGCCCGAGACATACAAAATGGGTGGAATTTTTACAATCTTTTCACTTTTCATCCAAGTACAAAGACGGAAGAGTAATGTAGTGGCGGATGCACTATCGAGACGATATGCCTTCTTATCAATGCTAGATGTTCGTTTGTTGGGGTTCGAGACTTTGAAAGATCATTACAACGACGATTTGGACTTCGGGAAATTTTTAACCGTTGTAAAACGGCCCCATACGAGGAATTTATTTTACAGATGGCTTTCTTTTCAAGGGAAATAAATTGTGTGTGCGAGGCATACAATTCGGGAATTGTTGGTTCGGGAGGCGCACGGAGGAGGACTAGCGGTCACTTGGTTCGACCAAAGCGTAGAGGTGCTAAAAGAACATTTCTTTTGGCCGAAGATGTATGGTGACGTCGACAATCGTGAGCAAATGCGTAACTTGTCACATGATGAAAAGTTCGTTCAAGTCGAGTACATACATGCCGTTGCCGATCTGAATTCTGGCCGTGGGAGGATGTCTCGATGGATTTTATTGTGGCTTTACCT
Organism: Orobanche coerulescens; assembly: GCA_033398695.1. Classification (NCBI taxonomy): domain Eukaryota; kingdom Viridiplantae; phylum Streptophyta; class Magnoliopsida; order Lamiales; family Orobanchaceae; genus Orobanche; species Orobanche coerulescens. The sequence continues at coordinate 70,944 of JAWKAU010000274.1, forward strand.
CGTACTCAACGAGGCAAAGACTCGATCATGGTGGTTGTCGACCGTTTTTCGAAAATGGCTCACTTTATCGCGTGCCACAAAACCGATGATGCAAGCAATGTGGCGGACTTGTACTTCCGTGAAGTAGTTCGTTTACACGGAGTTCCAAAAACTATAGTGTCGGATCGAGATTCAAAATATCGGAGTTACTTCGAATACTTTATGGAGGAAAGTTGGTACTAAACTCCTATTCAAGACTTCACATCACCCGCAAACCGACTTGACGAGGCCGAGGTGACTAATCGAACCTTGGGAGCGATTGCGAGGTTGGTAAATAAAACACAGAAGGATTGGGACGTTAAACTTGCTCATGCGGAATTCGCATACAACCGATCACCCGGTTATGCCACGGCCCATTCACCTTTTGAAGTGGTATACGGATTAAATCCGCACTTGCCATTGGACTTGATTCCCTTACCGAGCAACGAGTTGGTTCACAAAGACGCCGAAGCAAAACTCAAATCAATGGTGAAGTTACATGAAAAGATACGAGAACGGATTAAAGAAGTAAATGAAATATACAAACGGAAGTCGAACAAAAATAAAAAGGCGAGATTATTTGATGTTGGCGACTTGGTTTGGATACATTTGAGAAAAGAAAGATTCCCAAGCAAACGGAAGAACAAATTGATGCCGAGAGCCGAGGGTCCGTACAAAATTGTGGAAAAGGTGAACGACAACGCATACAAAGTCGAACTTCCGGGCGAATACGGAGTACACGCGACATTCAACGTAGGTGATCTCTCACCTTATCTTGACGACGATGGCATTGCGGAATTGAGGTCAATTCCTTTCAAAGACGGAGGGAATGATACGATATCTAATATTCCAGTCGAAGAAACTCCGATAAAAACCGACATCCATGATGATGCAAATTCGCATGGCCATGCATCGTTATACTTAGGAGAAAATGTTAAACGGATTGGAGTTACGTTGTTAATCGGAATCGGAGTAACGTAGAATTCGACGACGGATCGACCCGAAAAGCATGAAGATCGGCCAAAACATGCTTGAAAGGGACGCTTTGTCTTCATATCTTTCACAAAATAAATGAAGATCACCTCCTTCCCCACCATGACACAAACGGCCGAAGCTTATAGATGGAGTGAAGACTTTCTTCTTCATGTCACCATCAAGATATCTTCATCAAATCAACACCAAATCCTCCTAAAGTTCGGCCGATTGGAAGCAAGTGCAAGGGAGGATATTTTGTTCTACTTCATGTCACCATCAAGACCAAAGTTTGCCTCATGTCTCTTTCACCTAATAACACCAAGATTGCTTGGTATCTACTTGAAGATTTCGGCCGAAATAGGAAGTTGCTAGGAAGTTCGTTTTCTCGTTTTGTTGTATTTTCTTACGGTTGGAAACTACTATATATAGTAGTGTTCGTTGTATTTGTAAATCATCGAGAATCATAATAAACATTGTATTTCCTTTGAAATATACGTTGAACGAGTTCGACAAACTTTAGTTATTGTTTCGACGAGTCTCGAGATTTTAACTTGATCAATTCTCAAAAGGTCTTGGGAAGAGATTACCCTTTTATCGAGTTATAGGTCTAGTTCGATAAAAACACACCAAACTCCGTACATCATACTATATCACGGCCGAATCCCATTAAATTCGTCCATCACCTTTGTAATTTTTGATCCATATTGTAAACTTGTTAATCTTCCGTTGTGTTTATACGCATTACTTACGTAATTCGTATCATCAGGGGCGGGATCGAGCGTCTCGGACCGCGGCGGCTACCCTCCGCCATCGGCTGAGGCTCGGACTGAGACGGAACGAGGCATCTGGCGGGTTGACCGGCCGCTTTCTTCGACGCGGAGGCGGAAGACATGATTTCTGAAAGATTTCTTTGAAGCGCAGTGAGTATCACTTCAAGTATATGCCCCGAGAACAGTGAGTGTTCTTCGAGACGGTAGGAATAAAAATTTGAGGGTTAGATGCCCCCCTTCCTCTAGCGCCAATTGTTGTTGCCCAAAATATTTATCCGAAGATTAAATACTGCTGGAATGGACGGACAACAAACAAAATTTCCGGGAGCACTTCCGAGAGAATATGAATAAACACAAGATTTGCCGGGTTTGTTAGGCCCGGGCTTGAATGCTCTCGCGATATGTTATTAATACAAATATTCGTGGATACAAGTATTAATGTGAGAATCTAAGTACAATGAGTGTAAAAACACTCTGTTAAACCAGCTCTTGAGCGAAGCTCGGTGTTCTTCGTCCCTGCCGATCGTCTTCTTGATGAGAGAGGCCGAGAGAAGAAAGAACCAAAAGATAGCTGTTGCCAAGAGTAGGAGAAAGCCAAGTCCGAATCCAAAGTCAACTCAACTGATCGCCCGTCCTCATCTTACACGATCGCCAACAAGAACCACCTCGCCCCATGTCTTCAACATCGGAGCAAGCTGGGGGCAATTGTTGTGTCGAGAATTATACTCTCCGACCGGCGATCGCCTCGGAGATCGGGCGACCTAGCCACTGCCAAGCAGCCGAGGCAGAACTGCCGACCAGCGACCAGGTGACCTAGCCTTGGCCCGACATCCAAGATAGATCTGCCGACCGAAGGTCCCAGGACAAGTCCCGGTGCCGAGCGATCGACATCTAAAGATGATCGTCTCTCGGTACTTGGCGATCGACTCCTGGCGGCCGACTAGCAGACGGTCATCTCTCGGCACTGACCGATGCCGAGCCTCAGCAACTGGCCGATGTCGACCTCTGGTGACCGGCTAAATACGACCGCCTCATGCCGATCAGAGCCGATGGCCATCCAGTCGGCAAAGGCCGAAGCCTAGGACAGACCCCACGTGCAGAGCCGAGACAAGATCCGCAATTCACGGATCATTGACCACAGCCTGTCAACATCCGTCCACCAGCCGACAGGCCCGCCGAAAGGTGTCAGTAGGACCGCATGTGACAGTGACTCCGGACGCGTGCTGGCTCCTCATTGGACCGTACAGCTGGCTGCCAGCCGCACCCTTGGACTTTAGGCAGACTGCCCATGTGACCTTAAGGACGATCGCCCCATTATTATATTGGACGGCAGACGATCGCCCCATTATTATATTGGCCGGAAGGCGATCGCCCGCCAGAAGACAAGGCTCCGCTGCCCCTATAAATAGAAGGCAGCCTACACTTGTCAAAGGACCGAACTTTTACCACCGAAATTCTGGAGGACGAAATTCTTCAGCACTCTCTGCATTCCCACGAGATTTCACACAGCACTTGGCTTTCTCCTACTCTTGGCAACAGCTATCTTTTGGTTCTTTCTTCTCTCGGCCTCTCTCATCAAGAAGACGATCAGCAGGGACGAAGAACACCGAGCTTCGCTCAAGAGCTGGATTAACAGAGTCTTTTTACACTCATTGTACTTAGATTCTCACATTAATACTTGTATCCACGAATATTTGTATTAATAACATCTCGCGAGAGCATTCAAGCCCAGGCCTAACAAACCCGGCAAATCTTGTGTTTATTCATATTCTCTCGGAAGTGCTCCCGCAAATTTTGTTTGTTGTCCGTCCATTCCAGCAGTATTTAATCTTCGGATAAATATTTTGGGCAACAACAAGGCAACCTCCAAACAACAGCACTCGAAACAGCAAACTTCGGTCGGATGCTAAAGAAAACAAGAACAAGTTCGAACGATCGAACAACACTTGATGCGAATCCCAATCAAGTACAACCCTGTATCGAAAACAAGAAGAATATCAAAACAAGACAGGAAATAGTTGTTTTATCGAACTAGACCTATAATTCGATAAAGCGATTTTTTCTCAAGACCTATTGAGAATCAATCAGATTAAGATTCGAAAAGGCGTCGAATAATAATCAAAGTTTTGAAGGAAACTCGTCCAACACTTAAACAATACACAAGGTATGTTGTTTTATCATTCAAAATCATCTCCTTCATTACAACTCCATCGCCACTATTTATAGGCAAAAGCAGTCTGACAAGATAATCTAAACTAATACAAGCTGGTCTTAAAATAAGGAAAAGAAAATACAAGGTTCCCCACGTCACTTGCAAACAAGAGTAAAAGTTGGGTTTTGTCTCCAAGGTGATAGCCGTCTTTTACCAAACATGCTGCCGAGAATCCTGCTGCCTTTATAATAATAAAGAAAATGCTGAAATTGTTTTACCACTTGGACCCCTTCCCCAAGATGCAAGTTGCCTTCTGTTTAAGTTACTCCAAGTCTGGTTATTAAGGTAACTCCGGGTCTCGTATCTGTTTTCTTGCCTAAGTACGTTGGAGTATGGTTGAGGTGTTTCACGTCAATCCTTACTTCGTCTTGTTCGCTTGGAGTAGTCGGTTTCGTATCATTCCCTCCTTCTTTAAAAGGAAGTGTCCTCAATTCCGCAATCCCATTGTCGTCGAGATAAGGAGATAGATCACCTATGTTGAAAGTAGCATGCACTCCATAATCACCTGGAAGTTCTATCTTGTAAACGTTGTCGTTCACCTTCGCAACTATTTTAAATGGTTCCTCCGCTCGTGGCATTAACTTGTTCTTACGCTTACTCGGGAATCGTTCTTTCCTCAAATGCACCCAAACTAAATCTCCAACCTCGAATAATCTCGGTTTTCTTTGCTTGTTCGACTTCCTTTTGTACGTCTCGTTTATCTCCTTGATTCGGTCACGCACCTGTTCGTGTAATTTCATCATTGATTTCAGTTTTGACTCCACATCCTTATGCACCAATTCGTCACTCGGTAGTGGAATTAGATCTAGCGGTATATAAGGATTCAGGCCGTAAACTACTTCAAATGGAGAGTGCGTCGTGGCATGAGTAGGAGAACGATTATAAGCAAACTCCGCATGTGCCGGTTTTTGATCTCAGTCTTTTTGTGTTTTGCTTACCAAGCCTCGCAACAGTGTTCCCAGGGTTCGATTAGTCACTTCAGTTTGTCCGTCGATTTGAGGGTGGTGTGAAGTGCTAAACAAGAGTTTTGTTCCACCTTCCTCCATAGGGTGTTCCAAAAGTAACTGAGAAATTTGAAGTCTCGATCGGAAACAATAGTCTTCGGAATCCCATGTAAACGTACCAACTCTCGAAAATATAAGTCGGCCACATTGCTTGCATCGTCTGTCTTGTGGCACGCTACAAAATGATCCATTTTCGAAAAACGATCTACGACTACCATAATTGCATCCCTCCCTCGTTGAGTACGAGGTAAAACCACAATAAAATACATCGAGACATCTTCCCATGGCCTCTCCGGAATCGGTAAAGGTGTGTATAATCCTAGTTTGAACGAACTCTTCGCAACATGGCATGTCATACACTTACTAATTATGTTATGATACGAATTACCTATGAAAATGGACGTAAATTCGTATGTAATGCAGCGGAAATATAATTGATCCTCACAACACTCGAATATGTGTAATACTCGTAAGATATAACAGAAAGTAGGGCAATTCGACTTACGTAAACAAGAACAATATGAATGATTTATCAAACTAGACCTATAGTTTGATAAGATAATCTTTCATCAAGACCTATTGAGAATCGATTGGATTAAAACTCGAAAACGCGTCGAATTATAATCAAGTTTTCGATGAAAAGCATTCACCAAGAAAACACAAGTGTATTCTTATTTCTTCAACATACAATACATAATGAAAGCATGAACAAGACTACTTATAGCAATGTAGTCTTCTAAACAACTAAGGAATAAAAACAAGATCACATGATCTTGAAATAAAAAACAAAACATCAAAATAAACTACAAATGAATCAAATGATAGGGAGGGGGAATCACACAACAAAATGATTATAAGCCACCCCACATAACATGCAAGTCTAGTCATGACATGTGAGGGAAGGGAAAACAACAAAACACACAAAAATCAACAATAAAAAAAAGTTGGCTGGCTGCCGGACACGGGCCGTGTCGCCTGACACGGCCGCGGCGCGCATCTGGTCGGCAGTGACTCGACCGTGTCCGCTTGACACGGTCGCGGCGCGAAGAGGTCGTCCGACAGCGACTCGTCCGACAGTGACTCGGCACGGCGTGGCACGACAAGGACGTTCGGCAATGACTCGACCGTGTCCTGGAACACGGTCGGGCGTCTAGGCAGGCCCCTTTGGCTTATCCGGAAGAGTTCGACTCGGCCGTGCCAGACGACACGGTCGAGTCCTGTGGGCAGTGACCTTGGCATTTCCGGACGAGTAGGGCTCGGCCGTGTCGGACGACATGGCCGAGTTCGGTCGGTAGTGCTCGGCCAATTCCGACAGGTGCGATATTTTCCGGCAGGCTCGACATTTTCCGGCAGGTTGTGTCATTTTCCGGCTTGTGTCCGTTTTCTCGCCTAAAAATGTCGTCGTACGTGCATGACGCGTTGTAAGGCCATTTACGTCGATCCTTGCTTCGTTTTCTTTATTCGGACTACTCAATTTCGTATCATTCCCTCCCCCTTTAAAGGGAATTGTCCTCAATTCTGAAATCCCTTCGTCATCAAGATAATTAATTAAAGCCTCTAAGTACTTGATCTCGAAAATGTCCGCAGTGCGTATATGCCCAAAATCTTGAGACGATATGTAGTGGGGGCCCCTCGAGAATCACCAACAAAATAACTATCATTATTAATAAAATAATAATAATTACTCCGCCAAGTAACACCGATATCATGACATGAGTGGACATCTGAAATGGGACGCACGGGAGTAATAACGGGCCGTTCTTCATCAACTGATTCCTCATCAAATATTGGTGGTCCGTCATAATCCGGTCCATTCTCCATTTTAATATAGTTGTGCTCCCCAAATAATGGCCCATCGAAAATTAATCCATTAAGCCCAATCCGGTAATTATCCAAGACAAAAGGTCCATCACGAGAAACTGAGTCGTCATAAAAATTAGGTCCAAAGCTGCCGTATTCTTTTAACCGGCCAATCTCAGTACCAAGCTCAATTTCCCTCTCACTAGCAAACATGGTTAGATTCGGTTTCTCACCTCGGTTACGGATCATAGATTGAAGTGACATTGGTTTCAACACGATCCTCTTGTCTTTATCCCGCAACTCGTACTTGTTACTTCTTCCTCGATGTAAAACATCTCTATCGAATAGCCATGGTCGTCCCAAGAGTACATGGCATGCATCCATCGGGAGTACATCACATAATATGTTGTCGACGTACGAACCCATGGTTAAGCCGACCCGTACTTGTTTCGAGACTTTCACCTTACTCCCGTCATCGAGCCAATGCAATGCGTATGGTTTTGGGTGAGTAGTAGTCCTAGCTTCGTCACCATCTCACTTGACGCTACGTTGGTACAACTTCCTCCATCGATGATCACACTACACCATTTTGTCCCCGACTTGACACTTGGTGTGAAAAATTTGATCCCATTGTTCCGAATCATTTGAAACGGGTTTGACTTGTAAAGTACGAAGAACTAATGTTGTGTCATAGTTTGGAGCCTCGTAAGTTTCACATTCTTCTCCCTCGTCTTCCTCCACGTTGGAATTAAATACATCACCTAGTCTTTCTCCTTCGTCCTCGACTAGTAACTCGTCTCGGACCGTGATGGCTTCTCTTAGCGTCACCACTCGTTTGTTAGGACACGTATTTTGATTGTGACCGAATCTTTGGCATTTGAAACACCTTACTTTGGTTAGGCTCGTTTCCTTCGGTACGCCGGGGTTCTTAGAAACCGTGGTAGGGATAGGAGTCGGTAACATTGTGGTAATTGAACTCGAACCGGTACTTGGATCCTCGAACTTTGATGTAAATTCGGGTCTTGAAAACTTCAATTTATTTTGAGCTTCTATCTTCACACATAATCCACATAAAGTGTCGAAATCTTCATATGGGTATAACTCCATCGTGTTGGCAATGTTTTTGTTTAAGCCACGTAAAAAACGTGACATCTTTTGCTCTTCGTTTTCTTCTAGCTCTCTCATCAAGACCAAACTTTCGAACTCTTCAATATATTCACCGACACTTAGTTTGCCTTGCATGAAATCGGCAATCTTCCGGTATAAGGTTAACCGATGTGATGGTGGCACATACCTCTTACGAAGTTTTCTTTTTAGAGAATCCCACGAACGGATTTTTGCTTTTCCCTCCCGAGCTCTTCGCGTCTTCACTCCTTCGAACCAAAGAGAAACACCCTTCCCTAACTTGAGAATTGCATATTTGCAACGTTTCTCGTCGTTAAGGTCTTTGAATTCGAACATGCGTTCAATTTTCCGTTCCCACTCCAAATAAGCTTCGGGATCGGTACCTCCAACGAACTCCGGAAGTTCGTTTACTTTAAACTCGTCCGCATAGTGTATTTGACGTGCGTCATCCCCGCGTCTTGCTTGCATACGTGGTTCCGGTAGACCGCTTAGTGCGTTCCGGAGTTTCATCAAGAAATCGGAATCGGAGAAATTCATAACAAGATTCAAGAGATAGTTTTGAACAAGAAATCTTCAATAAAATTGCCAAGGAAATAGCCTTGGGCTCCGATGCCACTAATGATACGAATTACGTATCAAAATGGACGTAAACTCGTATGTAATGCAGCGGAAATATAATTGATCCTCACAACACTCGAATATGTGTAACACTCGTAAGATATAACCGAAAGTAGGGCAATTCGGCTTACGTAAACAAGAACAATATGAATGATTTATCAAACTAGACCTATAGTTTGATAAGATAATTTTTCCTCAAGACCTATTGAGAATCGATTGGATTAAAACTCGAAAACGCGTCGAATTATAATCAAGATTTCGATGAAAAGCATTCACCAAGAAAACACAAGTGTATTCTTATTTCTTCAACATACAATACATAATGAAAGCATGAACAAGGCTACTTATAGCAATATAGTCTTCTAAACAACTAAGGAATAAAAACAAGATCACATGATCTTGAAATGAAAAACAAAACATCAAAATAAAATACAAATGAATCAAATGATAGGGAGGGGGAATCACACAACAAAATGATTATAAGCCACCCCACATAACACGCAAGTCTAGTCATGACATGTGAGGGAAGGGAAAACAACAAAACACACAAAAATCAGCAATAAAAAAAAAGTTGGGTCGCCGGACGCGGCCGTGTCGCCGACACGCTGGCGCGCATCTGGTCGGCAGTGACTCGACCGTGTCTGCTTGACACGGTCGCGGCGCGAAGAGGTCGTCCGACAGCGACTCGTCCGATAGTGACTCGGCACGGCGCGGCGCGACAAGGACGTTCAGCAATGACTCGACCGTGTCCTGGAACACGGTCGGGCGTCTGGGCAGGCTCCTTTGGCTTATCCGGAAGAGTTCGACTCGGCCGTGCCAGACGACACGGTCGAGTCTTGTGGGCAGTGACCTTGGCATTTCCAGACGAGTAGGGCTCGGCCGTGTCGGACGACACGGCCGAGTTCGGTCGGCAGTGCTCGGCCAATTTCGGCAGGTGCGATATTTTCCGGCAGGCTCGACATTTTCCGGCAGGCGAAGACATTTTCCGGCAGGTTGTGTCATTTTCCGGCTTGTGTCCATTTTCTCGCCTAAAAATGTCGTCGTACGTGCATGACGCGTTGTAAGGCCATTTACGTCGATCCTTGCTTCGTTTTCTTTATTCGGACTACTCAACTTCATATCATGTTATTAACACCCCCTGCATCTTTGGTCAATAAAAATGTTCCTTCAGCACATCTAATGTCTTAGCCGAACCAAAGTGGCCAGTCAAACCTCCCCCGTGAGCCTCCCGAACCAACAATTCTCGAATCGTGTACTTGGGTAGGCAAAGACGATTTCCCTTAAAAAGGAAGCCTTCTTGTATCGAAAATTCTCCCATCGGTCCAGATTAGCAAAGGGCAAAGGTCTCGCCAAAATCCGCATCCCCGTCGTAATATTCCTTCACTATCTCGAATCTAAGCAAACGAACATCAAGAGTAGAGAGTAAGACATAACGCCTAGACAATACATCTGCTACAATATTTCTCTTGCCATCCTTATACTTTGATGAGAAGTGAAATGATTGTAAGAATTCCACCCACTTCGCATGCCTGGGACTTAACTTGTGTTGTCCGTTAATATACTTCAATGATTCATGGTCCGAATGTATGATGAAATGCTTCGACTGAAGATACTGACTCCAATGATCTAGAGCCCTCACAATAGCATAAAACTCCTTGTCATACGTATAATAATTGAGACGAGCACCGTTTAACTTTTCTGAAAAATAAGCAATAGGCTGCTTTCCTTGAATGAGAACCGCCCCAATGCCAACTCCGCTAGCATCATATTCTACCTCGAACGGTTGCGAAAAATCTGGTAATGCTAAGATTGGTGCTTCGCACAACTTTGCCTTCAAATTTGCGAACGACTCCTGGGCAGCCCGGCTCCAATTAAACGTACCTTTCTTCAAACATTCGGTTATTGGGCTTGCAATGGTGCTGAAGTCTCGAATGAATCTTCGGTAAAATGAAGCCAGCCCATGAAACGATCTAACTTCCGCACTGTAGTGGGCACTGGCCAGGACTTAATTGCTTCGATCTTTGCTTGATCGACCGACACTCCGTCCTTTGAAACAACATAGCCAAGAAAGACTATACTCTCGACCAAAAATGAACATTTCTCCTTTTTTCCATACAGCCTTTGGTCCCTAAGGGTTTCGAAGACTTGTCTCAAGTGTCCGAAATGTTCTTGCAACGATCGGCTATAAATCAAAATATCATCTAGATATACAACCACAAATTTCCCCAAGAATGGCTTAAGCACCTCATTCATCAAGCGCATGAAGGTACTCGGCGCATTTGTAAGGCTGAACGGCATAACGGTCCATTCATACAGCTCGTGTTTAGTTTTGAAGGCCGTCTTCCACTCATCTCCTTCTCGCATCCGGATTTGGTGATAACCACTTCGTAGGTCAACTTTTGAAAAGATCACTGATCCGTGTAATTCGTCCAACATGTCATCAAGCCTCGAAATCGGAAATCGATACTTGATGGTTATATTATTCACAGCTCGACTGTCAATACACATTCGCCAAGATCCGTCTTTCTTAGGAACCAGTAATACCGGAACCGCACATGGACTTAGGCTTTCTCGAACATACCCACGATTCATTAGTTCTTCGATTTCGTTTTGTAATTCCTTCGTCTCTGATACGAATTAACGTATGATATGTACGTAAATTCGCCGGAAAATGCAGCGGTTATATTTGTTTCCTCACAACACTCGTATTTGTGTAACACTCGTAAGATTCAACCGAAAGTAGGGCAATTCGGCTTTGCGTAAACACGAATAAAATGAAAGTAAATTATCAAACTAGACCTATAGTTTGATAAGACAATCTCTCCTCAAGACCTATTGAGAATTGATTAAATTACAACTCGAAGACGCGTCGAATTATAATCGAAGTGTGCTGAAAATCATTCAACAAGAATACATGTGATGTATTTCGTTTTTTCTTGCTTCAAAGTTGATTACAAAAGGTTGAGGATGAGGCTATTATATAGCCATTATAACTCCTAACAATGCCAAACAAGATCACACAAAATCTAGCTAAAATATAAGCAATTATTAAACTAACTATAAAGACTTTTGACAAAGAAAAGAAAACAACATGTGCTTGGCATCTTCCATTTGATTTCGGCCGTGGGGTAGCATGAAGGAAGGAGATCACCATCTATCTCATGTGATAAGGCTTTGACAAAGACTTGAACAAGAAAGCAACATCTTGGTGTCTTCCTCCACATGTGGTTTGGCCGATTTGTTATTCAAGGGGTGGAGGGAAATCAAATCTCATGTGTTGATATGGTGGATTTTGAAAATGGACACAAAGTTGAAAGTAGTGGGGACAAAAGATCCTTCAAGGATGCATGTCACAATCGGCCGAAATCTTCCCCAAATGGCCGATTTTGTATGCATGAACATGCATACGTATGCATGTTTTGATACGTCTAAGTTATCTCGGTTCCGATTATTAAGATGGTTCCCATTTCCGCTTTTGTTTTCTCGCCGAAGTACGTAGGTGCATGTGCATGCAACGTGGTATCATCACCTACGTCAATTCTTACTTCGTTTGGAGATGTCGTAATCGTATCATCTCCTCCCCCTTTGAAAGGAATTGACCTCAATTCAGTGATTCCCTCGTTGTCAAGGTAAGGAGATAGATCGCCCACGTTAAAAGTGGCGTGTACTCCATAATAGCCCGGAAGTTCTACTTTATACGCATTGTCGTTCACTTTTCCCACGATTTTGTAAGGTCCCTCGGCCCTCGGCATATGTTTGTTCTTGCGTTTGCTAGGAAATCTCTCTTTCTTAAGTGCACCCAAACCAAGTCGCCTACTTCGAATAGTCTCGGTTTTCTGTGATAGTTGGATTTCCGTTTGTATGCGTCATTCACCTCTTTGATTCGATCATGTATTTGTCCGTGCAACTTGATCATCGATTTAAGTTTAGATTCCGCGTCTTTGTGTATCAACTCGTCCTTCGGCAATGGAATCAAGTCTAAGGGTATATAAGGATTTAACCCGTAAACGACTTCAAAAGGAGAATGTGTCGTAGCATGTGTAGGGGATCGGTTATACGCAAATTCCGCATGAGCAAGTTTCACATCCCAATCCTTTTGCGTTTTATTCACAAGTCCTCGCAACAACGTTCCTAATGTTCGATTTGTGACCTCGGTTTGACCATCCGTTTGCGGATGGTGCGAAGTGCTAAATAAGAGCTTCGTTCCCACTTTACTCCATAAAGTATTCCAAAAATAGCTAAGGAATTTCGAATCCCGATCCGACACAATAGTCTTCGGAACTCCATGTAAACGAACCACCTCTCGGAAGTATAAGTCGGCCACGTTGCTTGCGTCGTCGGTTTTGTGGCAAGCCACGAAATGAGCCATCTTTGAGAACCGATCAACAACCACCATAATAGCATCTTTACCTCATTGAGTACGGGGTAAAGCAATGATAAAATCCATGGATACATCTTCCCACGGTCTTTCTGGAACCGGTAGAGGCATATATGATCCCGGTTTGAACGAAGTCTTCGAGATGTGACATGTTACGCATTTACTTAAAACATTGTAAACGTCTTTTAGCATTTTAGGCCAAAAGAAATGTTCTTTTAGTACTTCCAATGTTTTAGCCGTGCCAAAATGTCCTGCTAAACCTCCTCCGTGAGCTTCCCGGACCAATAATTCCCGAACCGCCTGTTTTGGAACACAAAGCCTATTTCCTTTAATAGGAAATCATCTTGTAACATGAACTCCCCGAACGGACCAGATTTGCAACGAGTAAAAATTTCTCCAAAATCCTCATCATTTTCATAACATTCCTTCAACATTTCGAAACCAAGTAACTGAACCTCCAGAGTAGAAAGTAAGGCATACCTCCTAGATAACGCATCCGCAACGACATTGCTTTTACCGTCTTTGTACTTGGATGAAAAGTGAAATGATTGTAGGAATTCCACCCACTTGGCATGCCTCGGACTCAGTTTATGTTGCCCGTTAATGTACTTCAATGATTCGTGATCCGAGTGTAGAATAAAATGCTTCATTCGTAAGTAATGACTCCAATGATCAACGGCCCGTACGATAGCATAGAATTCTTTATCGTAAGTACAATAATTCAACCGAGCTCCGTTCAACTTCTCCGAAAAGTAAGCGCTAGGTCGTTTACCTTGAATAAGAACCGCTCCAATTCCAACTCCGCTAGCGTCACACTCAACTTCGAATGGTTGAGAAAAATCGGGTAGTGTTAGAATCGGTGCTTCGCATAATTTGGCCTTTAACTTCTCGAAAGCTCCTTGGGCAGCCCCGTTCCATACAAATGGTCCTTTTTTTAAACACTCCGTTATCGGACTTGAAATGATGCTGAAGTCTCGAATAAACCTCCGGTAAAAAGAAGCAAGTCCGTGAAATGATCTCACTTCCATCACGGTCGTAGGGGTCGGCCAAGATTTAATTGCTTCGATTTTTGTTTGATCAACCGCCACTCCGTCTTTCGAAACGACATAGCCAAGAAAGATTATACTTTCGACTAGGAACGAACACTTCTCCTTTTTTCCATACAATTTTCGGTCCCTCAAGGTTTCGAAGATTAGCCTTAAGTGCCCGAAATGTTCTTGTAGTGATTGACTATAGATTAGAATGTCATCCAGATATACAACCACGAACTTCCCCAGAAATGGTTTAAGTACCTCGTTCATCAACCTCATGAAGGTACTAGGCGCATTTGTAAGACCGAAAGGCATAACGGTCCATTCATATAATCCATTTTTCGTTTTGAAGGCCGTCTTCCACTCGTCACCTTCTCGCATTCGGATTTGATGATATCCGCTTCGTAAATTAACTTTGGAAAGATCACCGAACTATGTAGTTCGTCTAACATATCATCAAGTCTCGGGATAGGGAACCGATACTTGACGGTGATATTGTTCACGGCCCGACTATCCACACACATCCACCAAGAACCATCTTTCTTAGGGACAAGTAAGACCGGAACCGCACACGGACTCAAACTCTCCCGAACATACCCGCGGTCCAAAAGCTCCTCGACTTGTCTTTGTAATTCCTTCATCTCCTCGGGATTACATCTATACACGGCTTTATTAGGAAGTGGTGCTCCCGGTATAAGATCGATTTGGTGTTCGATACCGCGAATAGGTGGTAAACCTGACGGTAATTCTTCGGGAAAAACATCCTCAAATTCGCGTAACAATACATCTAGCTCTCCTCCGTTTTGTACTCCTATGTTCTCGTCCCGTGTCTCTTTAAACATCACCAAATATACTCGCTCCCCGTCATTAATGGCATGTTCCATTTCTCTTTCACTAGCAAGCATGGTAAGTTTCGGTTTCTCCACTCGACTAGAACTCATCGAACGGATAGCTTGCGGGGACATCGATTTGAGTATAATTGATGAGTCGATTTTTGATCGTCTCATTCTGTTCTATCGAGCCGCACTTTCATTTGTTTTCGAGTGTTTTTGCCCTTTTTACGCGTGGTATGTTGTGTTTTTGTTTTGTAGGTATCCGGACGAAGATTGTGGTGAAATATGCGCTTTTATGGCCAATGTTGGAGTTTATGACGATCAAGAGCGCGAACGGGGCCTAAAACGACGAAAGATTTAAGCAGTATCGGTCGAATCTCCTAAATACCAGAATCTCCACTCCGAATTGAGATGTATTCTCCTTTGATATAAATTCCTCGTGAAATTAGCTTCGAAACGGTATATCATATGCTAAAATCCGAGGTGAATTGATACAAGAACGAAGGATCATGCCGAAGACCAAAAACCGGACTAGCCGCACTGTGCAACCGACTAGGACTAGGGCTGCGACAGCGCTCGCATCAGAGACTCGGCCGTGCCATGGGACACGGCCGGTCTCATTCAGCGAATCGCACTTTCCGGATGAGAAGAACTCGGCCGTGCCTTTTGGGACACGACCGAGTCACTATCGGCCATTTCGCCTTTCCCGCATAGTCTTTGCACGGCCGTGTCACGGACACGGCCGAGCCCCTTGACAGACTACTTTCCGTTATTCAAGATGCGACACGGCCGTGTCCCAGACACGGCCGTGCCACTTTTCGGTTCATGTCACTTTCCTTGACATTTTTGCACAACTTTAAGCCTTTGTCTTGATTTTTTTGGCTATAAAACAAAGTGGAGTGACCCCTTGAGAGGAGTACTTGTCTTGTGAAGAAGATATTTTGTGGAAAAACACAAGATTAGGGAGGAAAAACACCAAAAGAGTGGGAAAGAGAGAGATTTTCATCATCTTCCTTGTGTGTTCTTGGAGTGAGAAAAATACTTTAGTGAGATATAATAATTCCTTGTATAAATTTGTTGTGAGTTCTTGTAAGAAGATCATCAAACCTTTTCGAATTCGATTTCGCATTTACAAGGGAAGTTTTTACCATGTTTTGTTCTTCAATTTCCATTATTGTTGTTGAATTAATCATGTGTGGCTAAACACTTCATATGGGTTTTTAGATATAGCCACACACATGTTTTTGATTATTAGTTCCTTTTGATTTTCCGGATAAAGTTTGGGATTGTTCCTCTTGTTCGTTCTTCGTTTAAGAACTTTTGAATTAGATCATCAAACCTTTTTCATTGTTGTTATTATTATTCGAATCGAGGGTTTTTATCGGTGTTCGCCATCAAACGACCGAAGAAAGCGATTGTGAATGTTCTCGAGCTTTTTCGCGATCTTTTAACGATTTACCTCATCAAAAGTAGTCGGTTAATTGATTGTTAGCTAGGGTTTCGTCCCCATCAAAAGAGTATCCCTTAATTTTCGTTGAGAACAATCGTGATTTTTAGAATTTCCGCCATCAAACGGATTTCTTTTAATCGTGAGCAATCGATAATTCCTAACCTTATTTATTTGAGTATCGGAACTAATAATTGATTACGTGTGTGTCGGTGACTCTAAATTCCCATATTAATCTCATTATTGTTATCTCTCATTTATCCGACTATCAAATTGGTGTTGATATCACTTAGTTCAATTTAAATTTTGTGCATTAGTAATTGTAATCATAATCAACAAATGATGTATTTTAATTTAATTTACCTTTGTTCATTCGACTATTTGCGAACATTATCGAATTTTAAACCGTTTCCAATTCCTCGAGAGATCGACCTCGGAGTTACTTGCCGCTTACTAAAAGAGCGATTCGTACACTTGCAGTATTTAATTTGAATCCATCAAGTTTTTGGCGCCGTTCTTAGTGATTGGCGTTTAATTTTTAATCTTGTTTTAATGATAGTTGAATTGCTATTCTTGATCAATCTTGTTTCGATAAAATTCGCTCTTACTTCCTTTGTTTATGCTTGGTAGGAGATCGTTGGGTAACCCGATTCTTCCACCGATAGACGAAGTTCAAAGAATTAGAGCACCAAAAATAATGGCCACAACATCAATGGCAAACGACGAGGTGAATCCGGACTTTGAAGAGCGACTTTTGATCCAAGAAGAAAACACTCGTCAACCAAGGGTTGAGAATGTTGCACAAAATATAGATGAGGAAGAAATTCGTCAACCAAGATTTCCGAGATATGATAATGTTGGGCGCAATCAAGGAATATCGGAAGCTCAACAAGGGAGGTACTTTTATCCGAGACAACCACCCGTCGGAATGCAATATGGAGCGAATTATTATCCCGGACCTCAATATGGGATGGAGGCGAACTATAACATGCCGCAACAACCTCCGGTCGAACATCTTATGAGGGACTATGCAAAGCCCGTAGTGAACACCGCCATTTCATGCATCCAATTAGCACCGGCCGCAAGGAACTACCACATAAGCGGATTTCACATCGAGCAATTGCCCTCATTTCACGGATTAGCACGAGAGGATTCGTTATCATTCATCCGAGATTTCTATGTGGCGATTGATAACTTCCCATTGAACGGGTTGAGCGAGGATCAACTACGAATGAAGTGTTTCCCTTATACACTCAAGGACGGGGCGAAACAATGGTTGATGACTTTGGTGCCCGGATCACTAAGAACATGGGATGAAGTTTACGATAAATTCATTACCAAGTACTTCTCCCATTCAAAGACTACACAATTGAGAGCCCAAATCTCAACATTCGGACAACAAGACGGAGAGGCATTTCATGAAGCATGGGACCGATTCAAGATGCTCCTCATTCAATGCCCACACCATCACTATCCGCTTCAACTACTTAATCAATTCTTCTATGATGGGTTGACACAATATTGCCAAGGAGCGGTAGATAATGCAGCCGGTGGTTCGTTTTGGGGTTTGACGGAGAGACAAGCATATGACGTGTATGAAACATTGGGAGCAAATTCTCAACAAAAAAGTGTACGTGTTCGTAGGGGAGCCGTGCACCAAGTGAGCGAGAAGGACGAGATGCAATCTAAAATCGATGAGTTGACAAATGAAATAAGACAACTCAAGACTCAAAATAAACCTTCTAGCTCACGACTTTGCGAGATTTGCGGAGCACCCGGACATGATGCCAATTCATGCCCTCATACTTTTCCAGGAGAACAAACCGAACAAGTTAATTGGGCTATGGGGCAAAGCACGGGAAGGCCCGAATGGGAAGAGAGGAGAAATAATTATGGCGGAAACACAAGAAATGTACCTCTCCCAAATACTTATCATCCTGGGCTAAGAAACCATCCGAATTTCTCATGGAGAAACAACAACCCGGTGCCATACGACACAAACGCCCAAGCTCAATACAACGGAGGAAACCGAGCCCAACAACCAACGTGAAGTGAACCACCTCCACAACAAAGGAACTCTCTTGAGGAGAGTATAGCGGCATTCATTAAGGAGGGCAAGGAAAACCGAGAGGATAACAATAAAAGGTTCGAATCTTTAGAAGTTTCGATGAAGAAAATGGAGATTCAAATTGGGCAACTTACTACCGAGGCATGCAAACAAGAAACGGGTAAACTACCAAGTCAACCCGAGCAAGTTCAAGCTATTACCACCATCCGAAGTGGTAAAGTGATAAATAAAGAGATAGTTTCCGAAGCGAAAGAGAGGGGCGGTGAGAAAGAAGAATTGCCGAGTCAATCGGAGAAATCTATGGTGATTGAAGAGGATGAGTCGAACGATGAAGAAATCCGAGTAACTGCTACCCAATCTTGCGAGACTCGAATTCCTTGGGACAAATCTAAAGATCCAATCGAGAAGCCAATTGAAGAGAATAAGAGCGAACCGGTCAAATCAATGCATCGAAAGGAGGACCTAGAAAGCTTTGACATGGAAGTTCTTTTCGTGGAGAAAGAAGTTCCCACTGTGAACTTAGGAGCGAGTATTAATTTAACACAAAAACCAATATACTCGCCACTAGGTTTGGGGGAGGTAATAGTCCCGATGGATTTCGTGATACCAAACATAGAAGAAACATCACCAACAAAAATCACGTCACTTATTCTTCAAGGAAGACATTTCATGGTGACGATGATAATGAAAATTGAAATGGTGACAAAAGCGCTCACAATGGAAATCCATGGAACCACTCTCCACATCCTTACAAAGGAAAACGAGCGAAAAATGACGAGCTATATGGTTGGACCTAGCACATTTCCATTTAATCCCGGATAGAAGAATCCGAAGAAGTCGAGCTAAAGACTATAAAAAAGCGCTGCTTGGGAGGCAACCCAAGGGAGTTTTAATTTTTATCGCTTTTATTATTATTATTATTGCATTAATTTTGTTTTTGTCTGTGGCGTGTGTAGGTAATCTAATAAAGGAAGTATTCATCTGAAAAAGAAACCTAGCCTATTGAAAGTAGAGACCCGAGCACAAAAGCATGGTGCCCCGCGATAAAAAACCACACATCTTAATCCGGTAGTTTTATTTTCTTTCTTTTTAATTTGCATTTTCGCATTTGTCCTGACTTAATCTTTCTGCTTGGGGATAAGCAAAGGTTTAGGTTTGGGGGAGTGCAACTTCTTCGATTTTTATTTTTATTTTTTGTTTTGTTTGCGTGATGTTTGTTTCCTTTCTTTATTTTTTTTTCTTGCGTGATGTTGTAGTTGGATTGCAATAACCTTGTTAAGCTTGGGTATATGGATGATTAATCATGTTTGTGTTTGGCTCGTAGAGTTTAATAAATCTAATTGATTGCTTGACCTTGCGTGTGAATGTATAGTTTTTGGTTACTTGATTTGACGTGTAAGGAATGAGTATGGTAGTCCAAAAGCCGTGAGTCCTTGTGCCTAATTAAACCGTTCACTTTTAGCGGTGAAATTCTTTCATGAGTGATTTCTCTTCTTATGGATTGTATTCTTTAGAACTTGCATGATTCTGTCGGATGACGTGTTGATATTTACATACACGAGGAATGATTAGGGCTGCCCATTTTTTGTCTTGAACCTACTTATCTAAAAATATCCACCAATTCATATCAATATCCTTTGCTAGCCTCGTTGAGCCTTTAGCCGTAATTTTGTTTGAAAAACCCGCATCTTATTGCTCCATATCCAAAAGCCATAACTTACCCAAGTATTGGTCCACGTAAGAGCATGAGAGGGTATATTTGAAAAACGAAGGTGTGCAAAGTTTTTGGTGTATAGAGGCAAAAATCTTCTCTCCCGTTCCCCTGAAAATAATAAGCCCCACAAAAAAAAAGGGGTGATCCTAATAATAATAGTGGGATAGAAAAAATAGGGGAGGAGAGGAGTGAGCCTAAGAAAAACAAAAGGGAAGTCGTTGGGTTGAGAAATAGGCCAATATCATAAGAATTACACTTGACAAGGCCTAGAAAAAAAAAGAGGGAGATATATATACGGGAGAATTGAAGTAGAATGATCGATCTTGCTTTGAGTTTTTATTTCACATATATGAGGATCGTATATACTCGACTTGGACTGAACTTGTAACTACTAGCCAAATTTTCCCAACCTGAGCCACAGCCCTGTTACAACCAAAAGTAAGACCCTATGACTCATGTTTTGTGAATATTGATGCGTTTGATGAAGAGAAGAAGTGCAAGCATATAGTAGAACTTTCCATTTGAATCGAGTTGAGCGTATTGACCTATCTAAACACTTGAGAGATGAGTGAATCGATATAATTCAGTGAGGGACTATTAAGACTTGTTTTCTTGCATGTTCGATCAAGTGCCATTGCTTTCCACTCATTTGTGAGTTTAGGCTTCCATGATGAATTACGAGACTTTACGATACTTTTACATTCCCGGTTGATTGTATGTATACCCGATGATTAACTTGATTATTCAATCCTTCTCGTTTATTTGTCGTGTGTTTTATTTCTTTTTGCTTGAGGGCAAGCAAAGTTTAGGTTTGGGGGGATTTGATGAGTCGATTTTTGATCGTCTCATTCTGTTCTATCGAGCCGCACTTTCATTTGTTTTCGAGTGTTTTTGCCCTTTTTACGCGTGGTATGTTGTGTTTTTGTTTTGTAGGTATCCGGACGAAGATTGTGGTGAAATATGCGCTTTTATGGCCAATGTTGGAGTTTATGACGATCAAGAGCGCGAACGGGGCCTAAAACGACGAAAGATTTAAGCAGTATCGGTCGAATCTCCTAAATACCAGAATCTCCACTCCGAATTGAGATGTATTCTCCTTTGATATAAATTCCTCGTGAAATTAGCTTCGAAACGGTATATCATATGCTAAAATCCGAGGTGAATTGATACAAGAACGAAGGATCATGCCGAAGAAGACCAAAAACCGGACTAGGCTGCACCAGGCAACCGGACTAGGCTGCACCAGGCAACCGGACTAGGCTGCGACAGGCGCTCGGCTGCATCAGGAGACTCGGCCGTGCCATGGGACACGTCCGGGTCTCATTCCAGCGCGAACTGCACTTTCCGGATGAGAAGAACTCGACCATGCCTTTTGGGACACGGCCGAGTCACTATCGACCATTTCGCCTTTCCCGCATAGTGCTGCACGGCCGTGTCACGGGACACGGCCGAGCCCCTTGACAGACTACTTTCCGTTATTCAGCGCAGTGCGACACGGCCGTGTCCCAGGACACGGGCCGTGCCACTTTTCGGTTCATGTCACTTTCCTTGACATTTTTGCACAACTTTAAGCCTTTGTCTTGATTTTTTTAGCTATAAAACAAAGTGGAGTGACCCCTTGAGAGGAGTACTTGTCTTGTGAAGAAGATATTTTGTGGAAAAACACAAGATTAGGGAGGAAAAATACCAAAAGAGTGGGAAAGAGAGAGATTTTCATCATCTTCCTTGTGTGTTCTTGGAGTGAGAAAAATACTTTAGTGAGATATAATAATTCCTTGTATAAATTTGTTGTGAGTTCTTGTAAGAAGATCATCAAACCTTTTTCGGGAATTCGATTTCGGCATTTACAAGGGAAGTTTTTACCATGTTTTGTTCTTCAATTTCCATTATTGTTGTTGAATTAATCATGTGTGGCTAAACACTTCATATGGGTTTTTAGATATAGCCACACACATGTTTTTGATTATTAGTTCCTTTTGATTTTCCGGATAAAGTTTGGGATTGTTCCTCTTGTTCGTTCTTCGTTTAAGAACTTTTGAATTAGATCATCAAACCTTTTTCATTGTTGTTATTATCATTCGAATCGAGGGTTTTTATCGGTGTTCGCCATCAAACGACCCGAAAGAAACGATTGTGAATGTTCTCGAGCTTTTTCGCGCGATCTTTTAACGATTTACCTCATCAAAAGTAGTCGGTTAATTGATTGTTAGCTAGGGTTTCGTCCCCATCAAAAGAGTATCCCTTAATTTTCGTTGAGAACAATCGTGATTTTTAGAATTTCCGCCATCAAACGGATTTCTTTTAATCGTGAGCAATCGATAATTCCTAACCTTATTTATTTGAGTATGGGAACTAATAATTGATTACGTGTGTGTCGGTGACTCTAAATTCCCATATTAATCTCATTATTGTTATCTCTCATTTATCCGACTATCAAATTGGTGTTGATATCACTTAGTTCAATTTAAATTTTGTGCATTAGTAATTGTAATCATAATCAACAAATGATGTATTTTAATTTAATTTACCTTTGTTCATTCGACTATTTGCCGAACATTATCGAATTTTAAACCGTTTCCAATTCCTCGAGAGATCGACCTCGGAGTTACTTGCCGCTTACTAAAAGAGCGATTCGTACACTTGCGAGTATTTAATTTGAATCCATCAATAATCTTCTTTCCTTTGTCTTGTAATTCATATTCATTACTCCGACCTCGATGTAAAACATCTCGGTCGAACATCCATGGTCGTCCCAAAAGTACGTGGCATGCGTCCATCGGGAGTACGTCACATAACACATCGTCTCCGTATGATCCCATAGTTAAGTTGACCCGTACTTGTCTCGTGATACGATATCTAATATTCCAGTCGAAGAAACTCCGATAAAAATCGACATTCATGATGATGCATCGTTATACTTAGGAGAAAATGTTAAACGGCTTGGAGTTACGTTGTTAATCGGAATCGGAGTGACGTAGAATTCGACGACGGATCGACCCGAAAGCATGAAGATCGACCGAAACATGCTTGAAAGGGACACTTTGTCTTCATATCTTTACAAATATCTTTACAAAATAAAGGTGTGATTCCCTCCTTACACAAACGGCCGAAATGCTTATGGATGGAGTGGAGATTTTCTTCATCATGTCACTATCCCTCATTTCATTGTCACCATGTAGTTCCAAGGAGGAGAATATCACAAATCTTCACCAAATAAAGGTGGGATCGGCCGAACCAAAGGCATGGGAAGAGTGGTGTCTTGTTCTACTTCATGTCACCATCAAAGACCAAAACAACTTCATGTCCCTTTCACCTAATAACACCAAGAGATTTGATATCTCAATCCTTGTGATTTTCGGCCGATTAGGTGTTGTTAGGAAGTTTCTTTTTTTTCGTTTTGTTGTATTTTCTTTCGGTTGTAAACTACTATATATAGTAGTGTTCGTTGTACTTGTAAAACATCGAGAATCATAATAAACTTTGTATTTCCTTTGAAATATACGTTGAACGAGTTCGACAAACCTTAGTTATTGTTTCGACGAGTTTCGAGATTTTAACTTTAATCAATTCTCAACAGGTCTTGGGAAGCGATTACCCTTTTATCGAGTTATAGGTCTAGTTCGATAAAAACACACCAAACTCCGTACATCTTACTCATCACGGCCGAATCCCACATAAAATTCGTCCATCACCTTTATAATTTCGATCCATATTGTAAACGTGTTAATCTTCCGTTGTGTTTTATACGTATTATTTACGTAATTCGTATCATAAGTGGTATCAGAGACACTTGTCTCACAGTTCTCGACATCACTGAAGAAAATGGCATTCACCGATGAAGAAGTAGCACAACTACGTGACGTTCTTCGTGGCTTGCCGAGCCCGAATCCATGCACGGCGAGGACATGACACCATGCATGCACCACGACATGCGGATGAATACAAGACCCGAACTTAGGAGTTCGTAGGCGGCACCGATCCTAAAGTTTATCTGGAGTGGGAAAGAAAAATTGAACGAATGTTTGAGTTCAAGGAGCTCAATGACGAGGTACGTTGCAAGTACGCGATCCTCAAACTTGGAAAGGGAGCTTCCCTTTGGTTTGAGCGAATGAAGACGCAGAGAAGTCGTGCCGGGAAAGAGAAGATACGTTCGTGGGATTCCCTAAAAAGGAAACTACGAAAAAGATATGTCCCGGCTACACACAAGCTAAGCCTGTACCGAAAAATTTCTGACCTCACGCAAGGAAAGCTCAGTGTCGAGGAGTACATCGAGGAGTTTGAAAACTTATCCTTGATGGGAGAACTTGAAGAAAGCGAAGAATTGCGGATGTCCCGTTTCCTACGAGGTTTGAACAAAAACATTGCTAATTCAGTGCAACACTACCCCTATTCGACTTGATACTTTATGCGGACTTTGCATAAAGTTGGAAAATCAAAACAAAACCAAACTCTCTAAACCCGAATTCCCACCTAAATACGGAAATACCAACTTTGGCGCGAGTTCTAGCTCGTTTCCAAAACCTGTCACCACAAGCCAATCCGTTACTACCATTCCAAAAACCCCTACCACACCAAAAGAGACGAGCCTATCTAAAGTCCGATGTTTCAAATGTCAAGGATTTGGACACTATCAAAGTGCTTGTCCGAATCGGAGGATTGTGACGTTACGAGAAGCCCTAGCCGCCCGAGAGGAATTATTAGCCGAAGAAGAAAGAGTTGGAGACGTTTTTAACTTAGAAGCTGACGAAGAAGAAGAATGCGAGGCATACGATGCCCCGAACTATGACACGAACCTTGTCCTTCGCATGTTACAAACGAAGCGGCCAGTGACGAAGAACAACGAGACCAAATCTTTCACACGAAGTGTCGTGTCGGAGAGAAATGGTGTAGCCTGATCATTGACGGTGGAAGTTGTACGAACGTGGCATCGAGCGAGATGGTCTCAAAACTCGGCTTGATCACCACGGCCCATCCCAAGCCGTATGCACTCCATTGGCTCGATGATGGGAACAAAGTGAAGGTTTCAAGACAAGTGAAGGTCGGACTCACCATGGGTTCGTATGGCGATGATATTACATGCGATGTATTACCGATGGACGCATGTCACGTGTTATTAGGAAGACCTTGGTTATTTGATCGGGACGTACACCGAGGGAGGAGTAATGAGTATGAGCTACGTGACAAAGGTAAAAAATTGTCCTTAAACCTATGTCACCTCAAGCTATCCGGACGATGAGTTCGAAAAAGTCGAAGGGCCGAAACTTACGATGTTTGCAAACGAGAAAGAAGTCGAACACGCCATTGACGATGGCGAACGTGTTTATTTGATGATGATCAAGGAGGTCCGAAATCTTGCCACCAAATCGCAAAATGAGGAGGAGATAGATGCACTATTACACGAGTTTTCGGACGTATTTCCCGAAGACTTGCCGGTAGGATTACCACCTATCCGCGGGATTGAACACCAGATTGATCTTATACCGAGCTCCATTACCGAACAAAGCGGCGTATCATTGTAATCCCGAAGAAACAAAAGAACTACAACGTCAAATTGATGAACTCATGAATCACGGATATGTCAGAAAGTTTAAGTCCGTGTGCGGTTCCGTTCTACTCGTACCAAAAAAGACGGAACATGGCGGATGTGTATTGTGAGAGCCGTGAATAACATCACCGTCAAGTATCGGTTTCCCATCCCGAGACTAGACGACATCGGACGAGTTACATGGCTCGGTTATATTTTCCAAAGTTGATTTACGGAGCGGATACCATCAAATCCGCATGCGAGAGGGAGACGAATGGAAAACGGCGTTTAAAACGAAGAATGGACTTTACGAATGGGTTGTGATGCCATTCGGCCTCACCAACGCCCCGAGCACCTTTATGAGGTTGATGAACGAGGTTCTAAAACCTTTCTTGGGAAAGTTTGTTGTCGTGTACTTAGACGACATTTTGATCTACAGTCGGTCCGTAGAAGAACATCTCGAACATTTGCGGTACGTGTTTGAGATGCTAAGGGAACAAAAGCTTTATGGAAAACGGTAGAAGTGTACTTTCCTAGTCGAGAGTCTTGTCTTTCTCGGCTATGTTGTTTCAAAAGACGGAGTTTCGGTCGACCAAGAGAAGATCGCGGCAATCAAGTCGTGGCCGACCCCAAAGACAATCACGGAGGTACGGTCATTTCATGGCCTCGCTTCTTTTACCGACGATTCATACGGGACTTGACACTATATCCAGTCCTATCACGGAGTGTCTGAAAAAGGGAACCTTTGCTTGGAACGAGACGGCCCAAAAGGCTTTTGAAAACTTAAAAGGAAAATTATGTGAAGCGCCGATTTTGACGTTGCCCGATTTTTCACAACCGTTTGAAGTAGAATGCGATGCTAGCGGAGTTGGAATCGGGGCAGTGCTCATTCAGAGAGGCCGTCCCATTGCCTATTTTTCGGAGAAGTTAAGTGGCGCCCGAGTGAATTATTGTACTTACGACAAGGAGTTCTATGCTATCGTAAGAGCACTCGATCATTGGAGTCATTATCTGCGTTCGAAACATTTCGTGCTGCATTCGGATCACGAGTCGTTGAAATACATCAACGGACGAGTAAGCTAAGCCGAGACATGCAAAATGGGTGGAATTTTTACAATCTTTTCATTTTCATCCAAGTACAAAGACGGGAAGAGTAATGTAGTGGCGGATGCACTATCGAGACGGTATGCCTTACTGTCGATGCTAGATGTTCGTTTGTTGGGGTTCGAGACTTTGAAAGATCACTACCACGACGATTTGGACTTCGGGAAATTTTTAACCGTTGTAAAAGCGGCCGTCTGAGAATTTGTTTCTGGGATGGCTTTCTCTTCAAGGGGAATAAATTATGTGTGCCGAGACATACACGGAATTCTTTGGTTCGGGAGGCGCACGGAGGAGGACTAGCCGGTCACTTCGGCTCGACCAAGATCGTAGAGGTGCTAAAAGAACATTTCTTTTGGCGAAGATGTATGGTGGCGTCGGCAATCGTGAGCAAATGCGTAACTTGTCATATGATGAAAAGTTCGTTCAAGTCGAGTACATACATGCCGTTGCCGATACCGTTACGGCCGTGGGAGGATGTCTCGATGGATTTTATTGTGGCTTTACCTCGTACTCAACGAGGCAAGGACTCGATCATGGTGGTCGTCGACCGTTTTTCGAAAATGGCTCACTTTGTCGCGTGCCACAAAACCGATGATGCAAGCAATGTGGCGGACTTGTATTTCCGGGAAATAGTTCGTTTACACGGAGTGCCAAAAACTATCGTGTCGGATCGAGATTCCAAATTTCTGAGTTACTACAAGAATACAGTAAGGATGAAAGTCGGTAATAAACTCCAATTCAGTACATCACAGCAACCGCAAACCGACGGACAGACCGAGGTAACTAATCGAACCTTGGGAGCATTATTACGAGGGTTGGTAAATAAAACTCAGAAAGATTGGGACGTTAAACTTGCTCATGCTG
This sequence comes from Orobanche coerulescens, assembly GCA_033398695.1. Classification (NCBI taxonomy): domain Eukaryota; kingdom Viridiplantae; phylum Streptophyta; class Magnoliopsida; order Lamiales; family Orobanchaceae; genus Orobanche; species Orobanche coerulescens. The sequence goes on from JAWKAU010000274.1 coordinate 98,429, forward strand.
AATTCGCATACAACCGATCACCCGGTTATGCCATGGCCCATTCACCTTTTGAAGTGGTATACGGATTAAATCCGCACTTGCCATTGGACTTGATTCCCCTGCCGAGCAACGAATTGGTTCACAAGGACGCCGAAGCAAAACTCAAATCCATGATGAAGTTACACGAAAAGATACGGGAACGGATTAAAGAAGTGAATGAAATGTACAAACGGAAGTCGAACAAAAATAAAAAAGCGAGATTATTTGATGTTGGCGACTTAGTTTGGATACATTTGAGAAAAGAAAGATTCGAGCAAGCGGAAGAACAAATTGATGCCGAGAGCCGAAGGTCCGTACAAGATTGTGGAAAAAGTGAACGACAACGCATACAAAGTCGAACTTCCGGGCGAATACGGAGTACACGCGACATTCAATGTAGGTGATCTCTCACCTTATCTTGACGACGATGGCATTGCAGAATTGAGGTCAATTCCTTTCAAAGACGGAGGGAATGATACGATATCTAATATTCCAGTCGAAGAAACTCCGATAAAAATCGACATTCATGATGATGCATCGTTATACTTAGGAGAAAATGTTAAACGGCTTGGAGTTACGTTGTTAATCGGAATCGGAGTGACGTAGAATTCGACGACGGATCGACCCGAAAGCATGAAGATCGACCGAAACATGCTTGAAAGGGACACTTTGTCTTCATATCTTTACAAATATCTTTACAAAATAAAGGTGTGATTCCCTCCTTACACAAACGGCCGAAATGCTTATGGATGGAGTGGAGATTTTCTTCATCATGTCACTATCCCTCATTTCATTGTCACCATGTAGTTCCAAGGAGGAGAATATCACAAATCTTCACCAAATAAAGGTGGGATCGGCCGAACCAAAGGCATGGGAAGAGTGGTGTCTTGTTCTACTTCATGTCACCATCAAAGACCAAAACAACTTCATGTCCCTTTCACCTAATAACACCAAGAGATTTGATATCTCAATCCTTGTGATTTTCGGCCGATTAGGTGTTGTTAGGAAGTTTCTTTTTTTTCGTTTTGTTGTATTTTCTTTCGGTTGTAAACTACTATATATAGTAGTGTTCGTTGTACTTGTAAAACATCGAGAATAATAATAAACTTTGTATTTCCTTTGAAATATACGTTGAACGAGTTCGACAAACCTTAGTTATTGTTTCGACGAGTTTCGAGATTTTAACTTTAATCAATTCTCAACAGGTCTTGGGAAGCGATTACCCTTTTATCGAGTTATAGGTCTAGTTCGATAAAAACACACCAAACTCCGTACATCTTACTCATCACGGCCGAATCCCACATAAAATTCGTCCATCACCTTTGTAATTTCGATCCATATTGTAAACGTGTTAATCTTCCGTTGTGTTTTATACGTATTACTTACGTAATTCGTATCATCTCGACACCTTCACTTTGCTTCCATCATCGAGCCAATGTAAAGCATACGGTCTCGGGTGAGCCGTAGTAGTTAGCCCGAGCTTGGTGACCATCTCGTTTGATGCTACATTCGTGCAACTCCCTCCGTCTATTATCAAGCTACACCACTTTTCTCCGACCTTGCATTTGGAATGAAAGATTTGGTCTCTTTGCTCCGTATCACTTGGAACGATTTTGGTATGTAGTGCTCGAAGCACTAAAGTAGTATCATATTCCGGAGCGTCATAAGTCTCGCAATCCTCATTCTCTTCCTCGGCCTCCATGTTAAATACGTCACCAAGGCCTTCCTTCTCGTCCTCGACTACAAGTTTGTCTCGGACCGCAAGAGCTTCTCTTAAAGTGACCACCCGTTTATTTGGACATGCATTTTGATAGTGACCAAAGCCTTGACATTTAAAACATCATACTTTAGCCAAGCTCGTTTCCTTGGAAACGTGAGGAACCTTCGGGGCCGGGGTAGGGACTTGAAAAGGTACGGTAGTTTTCGTAGTAGAACTTGAGCCGGCACTTGCATTTCCAAATTTGTATGGGAATTCGGGTTTGGTATACTTCAACTTGTTTTGAGCTTCTATTTTTATGCATAGTCCGCATAAAGTGTCAAAATCTCCGTATGGGTATAATTCCACCGTATTTGCAATGTTTCGATTTAGACCATTTAAGAAACGTGACATTCTTTGTTCTTCATTTTCTTCAAGTTCTCCCATTAAGGTCAAGCCTTCAAACTCTTCGATGTATTCTTCCACACTTAGTTTCCCTTGTACGAACTCCACAATTTTTCGGTACAAGGTTAACCGATGTGATGTCGGGACATACCTTTTACATAGTTTTTTCTTCAAAGAATCCCAAGAACGGATTTTCTCTTTTCCCGCACGAGCTCGTTGTGTTTTCATACCCTCGAACCATAAGGAAGCGCCCTTCCCTAACTTGAGAATCGCATATTTGCAACGTTTCTCATCGTTAAGGTGCTTGAAGTCGAACATACGTTCAATCTTCCTCTCCCACTCCAAGTAAACTTCGGGATTAGTACCTCCGACAAATTCCGGAAGTTCATTAACTTTAAATTCATCCACCTGACGCGGTGAATGTGCATCATATCCTCCTCTTCTTGCTTGAAAATGTGGTTCTTGCATGTTGTGTAATGCCTCATGTAGTTTCTCCATGAAATCGTCGGAAAAATCCATGATAAGATAGTTTTGATAAGAAAATCGTCAAGAGAAATTCGCCAAGGAAGTAACCTTGGGCTCCGATGCCACTAATGATACGAATTAACGTATGATATGTACGTAAATTCGCTGGAAAATGCAGCGGTTATATTTGTTTCTGATACGGAATTGAATAGTCCGAATAAAGAAACCGAAGCAAGAATCGACGTTAAAGGCCTTACAACGCGCCGTGCACGTGCGACTACATTTTTAGGCGAGAAAACGGACATAAGACGTAAAAGGAATGTCGACTGTAGGAAAATGTCCAACCGTCCGGAAAATATCCAACTGCCGGAAAATATCTACGCTGGGAAAATATCGCACTTAGGAAATGGCCGAGCAACCTTGCCGAACGCCGTGTCGTCCGACACGCCCGTCTTGAGATGTGCGGATAAGCCAAAGCGGTCGGCGAACCCGGCCGTGTCGTCACACGGTCGAGTCCTACTCTTAGGAAATGCGAAAATGACCCGGCCGCCCGGCCGTGTTCCACGACACGGTCGAGTCTACCAGACGTCCTTGTCGCGCCGCGTGGTCGAGTCGGCGTCGGACGTCCTTGTCCGCGCCGCGGCCGTGTCAGCGGACGGTCGAGTCATTATCGAGCGTCCTGTCGCGCCGCGCCGTGTCGAGTCTGCCAACGTCCTATCGCGCCCGAGTCAGCTGTCGGACCGATCGGCCCATCGGACGTCACTGTCGCCCGGCCGTGTCGATCGGACACGGTCGAGTCCCTGCCGGCAGATGCGCGCCGCGGCCGTGTCAGCGACACGGCCGTGTCAGCAACCCGACCTACTTTTTAATTGCTGATTTTTGTGTGTTTTGTCTTCTCTTTTCCTTTCTTTACTTATTTTAGGGATTGTGTTCCCATGTTTTGTGATGTATGTTTCTTTTTCTTATTTTATTTGATTTGTTTTGATTATTCAAAGATTTTTTAATCTTTGAATTATTTTCTTTAACTTTTAGGTAGACTTGAGGTTTGCTATATATAGCTTGTATAAGCATTGCAATATATAGAGTATTATGAATGTTGAATGTGAAAGAATACACTTTGTGTTTCTATCATTGGTAAATGATTTTTACCGAAACTTGATTTTTATTCGACGCGTTTTCGAGTATTAATCCGATTGATTCTCAATAGGTCTTGGGGAGAAATCACCTTATCGAGTTATAGGTCTAATTCGATAAACCCTTGTTCTTGATCGTTCAAGTCTTCTTGATCGATATTATCACTTTTCCCGATATTACTTCCATTTTCCATTTGTTCGAATTTTCATTGTCATATTCGATATTACTTCCACAAAATACGTCCAAAAACACCCTAATCGTAAAAAGACTTCCGCTACGATATTCCTACGAACACTCCGACCGATACGTATCCGCTTCTTCCCGGAGAATTCGTATCATAAGTGGTATCGGAGCCCAGGGTCATCTCCTTGGGCGATTTCTTCAACGATTTCTTGTGAAGAACTATCTCTTGATTCTTGTTATGGATGTTTCCGATCTCGATTTCTTGATCAAACTCGGTGACGCACTAAACGGCTTACCGGAACCACGTATGCAAGCATGACGCAGAAACGACGCCAACGATATTGATTTCTTGGCTAAATTCCGCAACATACCGGAGTTTCACGGATCTAGTAATCCAGATGCGTGCATAGATTGGCTCCGTGCTTGTGAGGAGCACGCAGACTTCAAGGCTGTCCCGATCAACCGCCGCGTTTCGCTGGTGACAAAGCGCCTCCGCGGTAGCGCCGCCTTCTGGTGGCAAAAATTGAAACAGTCCCGTTTACAACAACGTAAGCCTAAAATTACAGATTGGCAAAAATTCAGAAAATATTTCAAGCAAAGGTTCAAATCCACATCTTACCACCAGTCGTTGTTTCCCCACCACCAATCCTTCGACGCCTGCCATCGACCTTCGATCTAAGGGTTTTCCCCTTTAAAGATTTTCCAGCAAAGCCTTTTGTCGATGAAGATGATGTTCCTACCACCATTTTCAATGAGGTAGGCGAGACAGAGGTTTCAACGGCGCAATACAACAAAGAATATGAGTTGAGCCGTGTTTCCCTAAGTGATGAACCTGGATCTTGCTACGTTGCGCATGGGCCAGTTGGTTATGTTGGCCAAGTTGACCAAGACGGACCAACTTATGTTAATGGTGAGAAACTTTTTAGTGTCATGGAAACCGGACCGGATTATGAAGGGCCACCAGTATTTGATACGAACCGATTGTGAAGAGGAGCCCATAATTGATTCCGTGTTTTCCATTTTTGATGGTGCACCGACGTGAAATCATCAATACTTCCCATTTTGATGTTGTGCCCAACAGTCCATATCTCGATAAAAGTTGTTTTGAAGTTTTTCGTCGATTAATGATCCAGACTACAATGATGTGTTTTCGGTTCTTGATACGGAGCAAGAAGATGTGATGATTAAGCATCTATATCTTGAGCCTAACCAAGTTTTTGATATGAAAGTCAACGACGAAGTGTTTTTCCCAGGGCTTGAAGTGGCATCCGATGAAGAGCGACCTATTATTACTGTCGTGCTTCCCATTTTAAATGTCGGACTATATGATGATTCATATCGTGATATCGGTATTACCTGGCGGAGTAATTATTATTATTTTATTAATAATGATAGTTATTTTGTTGGTGATTCTCGAGGGGCCCCCACTACCTATCGTCTCAAGATTTTGGGCCATGTACGCACTGCGGACATTTTCGAGATCAAATACATAGAGGCTTTAGTGAATTATCTTGATGACGAAGGAATTTCGGAATTGAGGACAATTCCCTTTAAAGGGGGAGGGGATGATACGGAATTGAATAGTCCGAATAAAGAAACCGAAGCAAGAATCGACGTTAAAGGCCTTACAACGCGCCGTGCACGTGCGACTACATTTTTAGGCGAGAAAACGGACATAAGACGTAAAAGGAATGTCCAACCTGCCGGAAAATATCCAACCGTAGGAAAATATCCAACTGTAGGAAAATATCTCGCTTAGGAAAATATCGCACTGCCGGAAATGGCGAGCACCGCCGACCGAACCGGCCGTGTCGTTCGACACGGCCGTCCGAGATGTGCCGGATAAGCCAAGCGGTATCGGCGAACCCGACCGTGTCGTCCGACACGGTCGAGTCCTACTCTTCCGGAAATGCCGAAAATGACTGCCCAGCCGCCCGACCGTGTTCCACGACACGGTCGAGTCCTGCCAGACGTCCTTTTCGCGCCGCGTGGTCGAGTCGCTGTCGGACGTCCTTGTCACGCCGCGACCGTGTTAAGCGGACACGGTCGAGTCATTGCCGAACGTCCCTGTCGCACCGCGCCCGTGTCGAGTCCTGCCAAACGTCCCTATCGCGCCGAGTCAGCATCGGACGATCGGCTGTCGGACGTCCACAGCCGTGCCGCGGCCGTGTCGATCGGACACGGTCGAGTCCCTGCCGTCGGTCTGCGCCGTGGCGTGTCAGCGACACGGCCGTGTCCAGCGACCCGACCTACTTTTTTTAATTGCTGATTTTTGTGTGTTTTGTCTTCTCTTTTCCTTTCTTTACTTATTTTAGGGATTGTGTTCCCATGTTTTGTGATGTATGTTTCTTTTTCCTATTTTATTTGATTTGTTTTGATTATTCAAATATTTTGTAATCTTTGAATTATTTTCTTTAACTTTTAGGTAGACTTGAGGTTTGCTATATATAGCTTGTATAAGCATTGTAATATATAGAGTATTATGAATGTTGAATGTGAAAGAATACACTTTGTGTTTCTATCATTGGTAAATGATTTTTATCGAAACTTGATTTTTATTCGACGCGTTTTCGAGTATTAATCCGATTGATTCTCAATAGGTCTTGGGGAGAAATCACCTTATCGAGTTATAGGTCTAATTCGATAAACCCTTGTTCTTGATCGTTCAAGTCTTCTTGATCGATATTATCACTTTTCCCGATATTACTTTCATTTTCCATTTGTTCGAATTTTCATTGTCATATTCGATATTACTTCCACAAAATACGTCCAAAAACACCCTAATCGTAAAAAGACTTCCGCTACGATATTCCTACGAACACTCCGACCGATACGTATCCGCCTCTCCCAGAGAATTCATATCAGTTTCCTCACAACACTCGTATTTGTGTAACACTCGTAAGATTCAACCGAAAGTAGGGCAATTCGGCTTTGCGTAAACACGAATAAAATGAAAGTAAATTATCAAACTAGACCTATAGTTTGATAAGAAAATCTCTCCTCAAGACCTATTGAGAATTGATTAAATTACAACTCGAAGACGCGTCGAATTATAATCGAAGTGTGCTGAAAATCATTCAACAAGAATACATGTGATGTATTTCGTTTTTTCTTGCTTCAAAGTTGATTACAAAAGGTTGAGGATGAGGCTATTATATAGCCATTATAACTCCTAACAAAGCCAAACAAGATCACACAACGTGGCATGTAAAAAAATCACTAAGGAGATGTGCGGGCGATTTTCACACACCGTAGGTGCGATCTGGGGGGCGATTTTTTCCCCTCTTTCTCGGCCATTTTTTTCATCCCTGATCTCCTTTATGTAAATCTTGCTTAGTTGTTTCATTCACAAGTTTGATTCGGGGCTCTATTTCCTTCCTGCCGGTATTTTTAGTTCAATTTTTCATTACAGTTTTTTTGTTGGCAATTTGAGGTTCGACGAACTGCTAGGGTGCGCGGTCCGTGGTCGCGACTCCACGATTTGATCTGCTGCTTTGGGCGATTGTGGTGTTCGGCTTCATCTACCTCCGTATTGGTGCACGGATTTTTTTGGAGGTGCGATTTGTTGCAGGGTGTTGTATGACATCATCCACCGCATGTGGGTCTTCTTCTTCGCGATTGCGGAGGCTTGCCTACTGTTATAATCAATGGGATGTTTCCTCCACCAACCTGTCAGCAGGAGATAGTCCATCTCACGGACACATTCTGGTCCTCCGTGTGCGAGGATTTGATGTTCATGGATTTCATGATTTGGGGGTGAAGGTGTTATGTTCTTCTGATTCTAATAAGCTTAAGCTTAAACTCGATGGAATTTGGGGTGACTCGTGCCTGGCTGCTCCTCCTGTCGCCGGCGGCGGCGTGCTATCGGCCCCGCAGGGTGTTCTTCGTTCAATTCTCAAACCCGGGCGTGACCCGTTGTTTGATTCTCGGCCTGTTATTGGGCTGGGTTCGGGCCCGTTTCCTTGATACGATATCTAATATTCCAGTCGAAGAAACTCCGATAAAAATCGACATCCATGATGATGCAAATTCGCATGGCCATGCATCGTTATACTTAGGAGAAAATGTTAAACGGATTGGAGTTACGTTGTTAATCGGAATCGGAGTAACGTAGAATTCGACGACGGATCGACCCGAAAAGCATGAAGATCGGCCAAAACATGCTTGAAAGGGACACTTTGTCTTCATATCTTTCACAAAATAAATGAAGATCACCTCCTTCCCCACCATGACACAAACGGCCGAAATCTTCAAGTAGATACCAAGCAATCTTGGTGTTATTAGGTGAAAGAGACATGAGGCAAACTTTGGTCTTGATGGTGACATGAAGTAGAACAAAATATCCTCCCTTGCACTTGCTTCCATTCGGCCGAACTTTAGGAGGATTTGGTGTTGATTTGATGAAGATATCTTGATGGTGACATGAAGAAGAAAGTCTTCACTCCATCTATAAGCTTCGGCCGTTTGTGTCATGGTGGGGAAGGAGGTGATCTTCATTTATTTTGTGAAAGATATGAAGACAAAGTGTCCCTTTCAAGCATGTTTTGGCGATCTTCATGCTTTAGTCGATCCGTCGTCGAATTCTCGTTACTCGATTCGATTAACAACGTAACTCAATCCGTTTAACATTTTCTCCTAAGTATAACGATGCATGGCCATAATTTGCATCATCATGGATGTCGATTTTTATCGGAGTTTCTTCGATGGAATATTAGATATCGTATCATTCCCTCCGTCTTTGAAAGGAATTGACCTCAATTCCACAATGCCATCGTCGTCAAGATAAGGTGAGAGATCACCTACGTTGAATGTCGCGTGTACTCCGTATTCGCGGAAGTTCGACTTTGTATGCGTTGTCGTTCACCTTTTCCACAATTTTGTACGGACCCTCGGCTCTCGGCAACAATTTGTTCTTCCGTTTGCTTGGGAATCTTTCTTTTCTCAAATGTATCAAACCAAGTCGCCAACATCAAATAATCTCGCCTTTTTATTTTTGTTCGACTTAGTTTGTATATTTCATTTACTTCTTTAATCCGTTCGTATCTTTTCATGTAACTTCACCATTGATTTGAGTTTTGCTTCGCGTCTTTGTGAACCAACTCGTTGCTCGGTAAGGGAATCAAGTCAATGGCAAGTGCGGATTTAATCCGTATACCACTTCAAAGGTGAATGGGCCGTGGCATAAGCGGGTGATCGGTTGTATGCGAATTCCGCATGAGCAAGTTTAACGTCCCAATCATACGTATTTTATTTACCAACCCTTGCAATAATGCTCCCAAGGTTCGATTAGTCACCTCGGTGCATCCGTCGGTTTTGCGGGTGATGTGAAGTCTTGAATAGGAGTTTAGTACCAACTTTCCTCCATAAAGTATTCGAGTAACTCGAAATTTGGAATCTCGATCCGACACGATAGTTTTGGAACTCCGTGTAAGCGAACTACTTCCGGAAGTACAAGTCCGCCACATTGCTTGCATCATCGGTTTTGTGGCACGCGATAAAGTGAGCCATTTTGAAAAGCGTCGACAACCACCATGATCGAGTCTTTGCCTCGTTGAGTACGAGGTAAAGCCACAATAAAATCCATCGAGACATCCTCCCACGGTCGTAGGTATCGGCAGCGGCATGTATGTACTCGACTTGAGCGAACTTTTCATCATGTGACAAGTTACGCATTTGCTCACGATTGTCGCGTCACCATACATCTTCGGCCAAAAGAAATGTTCTTTTAGCACCTCTGATTTTGGTCGAACCGAAGTGGCCGGCTAGTCCTCCTCCGTGCGCCTCCCGAACCAACAATTCCCGAATTGTATGCCTCGGCACACACAATTTATTTCCCTTGAAAAGAAAGCCATCCTGTAAAATAAATTCCTCGTATGGGGCCGTTTTACAACGGTTAAAAATTTCCCCGAAGTCCAAATCGTCGTTGTAATGATCTTTCAAAGTCTCGAACCCCAACAAGCGAACATCTAGCATTGTGATGAAGGCATATCGTCTCGATAGTGCATCCGCCACTACATTACTCTTCCCGTCTTTGTACTTGGATGAAAAGTGAAAAGATTGTAAAAATTCCACCCATTTTGCATGTCTCGGGCTTAGCTTACTCTGTCCGTTGATGTATTTCAACGACTCGTGATCCGAATGCGGCACGAAATGTTTGAACGCAGATAATGACTCCAATGATCGAGTGCTCTTACGATAGCATAGAACTCCTTGTCGTAAGTACAATAATTCACTCGGGCGCCACTTAACTTCTCCGAAAAATAGGCGATGGGACGGCCTCTTTGAATAAGCAACGCCCGATTCCAACTCCGCTAGCGTCGCATTCTACCTCAAGCGGTTGTGAAAAATCGGGTAACGTCAAAATCGGCGCTTCACATAATTTTCCTTTTAAATTTTCAAAAGCCTTTTGGGTGCCTCGTTCCATGCAAAGGTTCCCTTTTGAGACACTCGTGATCGGATGGAGATAGTCTTTGAAGTCCGTATGAATCGTCGGTAAAAAGAAGCGAGGCCATGAAATGGCCATTACCTCCGTGATTGTCTTTGGGGTCGGCCACGACTTGATTGCCGCGATCTTCTCTTGGTCGACCAAAACTCCGTCTTCGAAACAACATAGCCGAGAAAGACAAGACTCTCGACTAGGAAAGTACACTTCTCCGTTTTCCATAAAGTTTTTGTTCCCTTAGCGTCTCAAACACGTACGCAAATGTTCGAGATGTTCTTCTACGGACATTTGTAGATCAAAATGTCGTCTAAGTACACGACAACAAACTTTCCCAAGAAAGGTTTAAGAACCTCGTTCATCAACCTCATAAAGGTGCTCGGGCGTTGGTGAGGCCGAATGGCATCACAACCCATTCGTAAAGTCCATTCTTCGTTTTAAACGCCGTTTTCCATTCGTCTCCCTCTCGCATGCGGTTGATGGTATCCGCTCAGTAAATCAACTTTGGAAAATATAACCGAGCCATGTAACTCGTCCGGCATGTCGTCTAGTCTCGGGATGGGAAACCGATACTTGACGGTGATGTTATTCACGGCTCTCTTGTCAATACACATTCGCCATGTTCCGTCTTTTTTGGTACAAGTAGAACGGAACCGCACACGGACTTAAACTTTCGGACATATCCGTGATTCATGAGTTCGTCAATTTGACGTTGTAGTTCTTTGGTTTCTTGGGATTACAACGATACGCCGCTTTGTTCGGTAATGGAGCTCCGGTATAAGATCAATCGGTGTTCAATCCAGCGGATAGGTGGTAATCCTACCGCAAGTCTTCGGGAAATACGTCAGAAAACTCGTGTAATAGTCGTCTATCTCTTCCTCATGTTGCGATTTGGTGGCAAGATTTCGTACCTCTTTGATCATCATCAAATAAACACGTTCGCCATCGTCAATGGCGTGTTCGACTTCTTTCGTTTGCAAACATCGTAAGTTTCGGTCCTTGACTTTTTGAACTCATCGTCCGGATAGCTTGAGGTGACATAGGTTTAAGAACAATTTTTTACCTTTGTCACGTAACTCATACTCATTACTCCTCCTCGATGTAGTACGTCCGATAAAATAACCAAGGTCTTCCTAATAACACGTGACATGCGTCCATCGGTAGTACATCGCATGTAATGTCATCGCCATATGAACCCATGGTGAGTCCGACCTTCACTTGTCTTGATACCTTCACTTTGTTCCCATCATCGAGCCAATGGAGTGCATACGGCTTAGGATGGGCCGTGGTGATCAAACCGAGTTTTGAAACCATCTCGCTTGATGCCACGTTTGTGCAACTTCCACCGTCAATGATCAAGCTACACCATTTATCTCCGACCACGACACTTCGTGTGGAAGATTTAGTCCCGTTGTTCTTCGTCACTTGGGGCGGCCTTCGTTTGTAACATGCGAAGGACAAGGTTCGTGTCATAGTTCGGGGCATCGTATGCCTCGCATTCTTCTTCTTCGTCGACTTCTAAGTTAAAACGTCTCCAACTCTTTCTTCTTGGCTAATAATTCCTCTCGGGCGGCTATGGCTTCTCGCAACGTTACAATCCTCCGATTTGGACAAGCACTTTGATAGTGTCCAAATCCTTGACATTGAAACACGGACTTTAGATAGGCTTGTTTCTTTTGGTGTGATAGGAGTTTTGGAAGGGTAGTAACGGTGGCTTGTGGTGACGAGTTTTGGAAACGAGCTAGAACTCGCGCCAAAGTTGGTATTTCCGTATTTAGGTGGGAATTCGGGTTTAGAGAGTTTTGTTTTGTTTTGATTTTCCAACTTTATGCAAAGCCCGCATAAAGTATCGAAGTCGGAATAGGGGTAGAGTTCCACGGAATTAGCAATATTTTTGTTCAAACCTCGTAGGAAACGGGACATGCGCAATTCTTCGCTTTCTTCAAGTTCTCCCATCAAGGATAAGTTTTCAAACTCCTCGATGTACTCCTCGACACTTAGCTTTCCTTGCGTGAGGTCGAAATTTTGATCTGAGACTTAGCTTGTGTGTCGCGGGACATATCTTTTCGTAGTTTCCTTTTTAGGGAATCCCACGACGTATCTTCTCTTTTCCATACGACTTCTTTGCGTCTTCATTCGCTCAAACCAAAGGGAAGCTCCTTTCCAAGTTTGAGAATCGCGTACTTGCAACGTACCTCGTCATTGAGCTCCTTGAACTCAAACATTCGTTCAATTTTCTTTCCCACTCCAAATAAACCTCGGGATCGGTGCCGCCTACGAACTCCGGAAGTTTTGGTCTTGTATTCATCCGCATGTCGTGGTGCATGCATGGTGTCATGTCCTCGTCGTGCATGGATTACGGGCTCGGCAAGCCACGAAGAACGTCACGTAGTTGTGCTACTTCTTCATCGGTGAATGCCATCTTCTTGATGATGTCGAGAAGCGTGAGACAAATGTCTGATACCACTTATGATACGAATTACGTAAGTAATGCGTATAAACACAACGGAAGATTAACAAGTTTACAATATGGATCAAAAATTACAAAGGTGATGGACGAATTTAATGGGATTCGGCCGTGATATAGTATGATGTACGGAGTTTGGTGTGTTTTTATCGAACTAGACCTATAACTCGATAAAAGGGTAATCTCTTCCCAAGACCTTTTGAGAATTGATCAAGTTAAAATCTCGAGACTCGTCGAAACAATAACTAAAGTTTGTCGAACTCGTTCAACGTATATTTCAAAGGAAATACAATGTTTATTATGATTCTCGATGATTTACAAATACAACGAACACTACTATATATAGTAGTTTCCAACCGTAAGAAAATACAACAAAGCGAGAAAGCGAACTTCCTAGCAACTTCCTATTTGGCCGAAATCTTCAAGTAGATACCAAGCAATCTTGGTGTTATTAGGTGAAAGAGACATGAGGCAAACTTTGGTCTTGATGGTGACATGAAGTAGAACAAAATATCCTCCCTTGCACTTGCTTCCAATCGGCCGAACTTTAGGAGGATTTGGTGTTGATTTGATGAAGATATCTTGATGGTGACATGAAGAAGAAAGTCTTCACTCCATCTATAAGCTTCGTTTGTGTCATGGTGGGGAAGGAGGTGATCTTCATTTATTTTGTGAAAGATATGAAGACAAAGTGTCCCTTTCAAGCATGTTTTGGCGATCTTCATGCTTTTCGGGTCGATCCGTCGTCGAATTCTACATTACTCCGATTCCGATTAACAACGTAACTCCAATCCGTTTAACATTTTCTCCTAAGTATAACGATGCATGGCCATGCGAATTTGCATCATCATGGATGTCGATTTTTATCGGAGTTTCTTGACTGGAATATTAGATATCGTATCACTTATGATACGAATTACGTAAGTAATACGTATAAAATACAACGGAAGATTATTATGTCTTGATAAGTATCAAAGTATCACTCAAAATTACAAGGTGGTGACCGAACTTAAATGGATTTCGCCGTGAAGTAGTATGGGATACGGATTTGGATGTGTTTTATCGAACTAGACCTATAACTCGATAAAAGTAATCTCTCCTCAAGACCTATTGAGAATTGATCAAGTTAAAATCTCGAGACGCGTCGAAACAATAACTAAAGTTTTGTTGAACTCGTTCAACGTATATTTCAAAGAAATACAAGGTTTATTAAACTTCAAGCCTCTTACAAATACAATCAAGTACTACTATATATAGTAGTTTCCAACTTTAAGAAAATACAACAAAAACAAGAAAATGAAGCTTCCTAGCATGCTTCCATTTCGCCGAAATATCTAAGGAGGAGATACCAAGCATCTTGGTTTTATTAGGTGATTAAGACATGAAGAAATCTTTGATGAATCTTGGACTTGTGATGGTGATGGTGACATGAAGAAGATCTTCACTAAATATCATCCCTTATTCTTCAAATCGGCCGAACTCAACTTAGGTGATTAGGAGGATTTTGTGAAGATATGATATCAACCCCTTTGGAATTATTATGGTGATTATGACATGAGGTAAAATGACATGAAGGATGAAAGTCTTCTCCAAATCTTATGCATGGGACGTGAGGTATCATGGTGTGAAGATATGATATCACCTCTTTGGAATTATTATGGTGATTAAGACATGAGGGACAATGACATGAAGGAAAGTTTTGAGGAAAGTCTTCTTCCAATCTTGTTTCTTAGGTTTTGTATTATGGTGGGAGAAATGTCTTCATTTGGAAGTATTATGGTGATGGTGACATGAAGAAGATATTTGATGAAAGTCTTCATCAAATCTTAAGCTTGGGCCGATTTTGTAGTGAGGTGGGGAAGGAGAAATATCTTCATGCATCTTGACAAATCATGAGTCCCTTTCAAGCATGATATGGCGAATTTTCATGCTTTGGACCGATTCCGTCGTCGAGTTTTACGTTACTCGGTTAGATTAACAACGTAACTCCAATCCGCGTGTTCTTTTCTCCCAAGTATAATGATGCATGACCATGCGAATTTGTATCGTCGTGGATGTCGATTTTTATTGGAGCTTCTTCGATTTAGATATCGTATCAAGTCTTGAAACTAGAAGAGACAAAAATCTTCATGATCTTGGACCAAATATGATGCTGTCGGTTTTGTCATTTCTGGGATCCAATGAGTCCGAATTTGGTCCTATGGTCTCATAAGATTTGTAGCTCTCTTTCTTAGCTTTCCATGGCCACTTGAATCACCTGAATCGGATTTCGGACGGGAAAGTTATGGGCAAAATATTAAAACTGCTACGAAGTCGTCGTGCGCGCGAGAATTGGTAATTTGTCCATGTATTTTGCATGAGGATTTTATGTATGCCTGCAACTCAACCAATCTTGGTCGGATAATCTTCTTTTTTGTATTTGATGATGTTGACCGATTCGTATCATACCCTCTCTCTTTAAAGGGAATTGTCCTCAATTAGAACTTCCTTCGTCACCAAGATAATTAACTAAAGCCTCTAAGTATTTGATCTCGAAGATGTCATGACGTACATGACCCAAAATCTTGAGACGATAGGTAGTGGGGCCCCCTCGAGAATCACCAACAAAATAACTATCATTATTAATAAAATAATAATAATTACTCCGCCAGGTAATACCGATATCATGACATGAGTGGATATCTGAAATGGGACCTTACAGTTAACTCCACATCGGGTTCCTCCTCCAGTGGAAACACTGATTTCTCGGGTTCATCATCAAAAATGGAAAACACAGAATTTATTACGGTGGGAACCATAGGATTTATTACGGATTCCTCTTCATCAATTGGTTCTGCATCAAAGACCGGTGGCCCTTCATAATCCGACCAACTCTCCGTTTCAAAATTATTGGGTTCCCCGAATAACGGCCCATCACAAAATAATTTGCTAACCTCAATTTGGTAATCATCCAAGACCATAAGTCCATCACCAAAAACTGAGTCGATATGAAATTTAGGCCCAAAATTGTCGTTTTCTTCTAACCGATCAATTTTAGTACCAAGCTCAATTTTGTCTTCCACAACTTTAAAAGGTTCCATTTGTGTGAATAATTCCTTCGACCCATCAATTCCGTTTTGGTCAATTTGACCAACACAACTGATTGGTTCATGCTCGTAATAGCAAGTTCCAAGTTCGTCAATTATGGAAACATGGCTCAACTCACTTTCTTCATTGTATTGCTCCGTTGAAAACTCTGTCTCGTCTACTTCATTGAAAATGACCGTAGGGACATTGTCTTCATCGAAAAAAAATTCTGTTAGGAATTCCTTGATGGAGGAAGACCTTAGATCGAATGCCGGTGGCGGAGCGTCGAAGGATTGGTGGTAAGATGGGGATTTGAACCTTCGATTGAAATATTTTTTGAATTTAAGCCAATCTTGGATTTTAGGCTTACGTTGTTGTGAACGGGACTGTTTCAATTTTTGCCACCAGACGGCGGCGCTACCGCGGAGGCGCTTTGTCACCAGTGAAACGCGGCGGTTGATCGGGGCAGCCTTGAAGTCCGAGTGCTCCTCACAAGCACGAAGCCAATCTATGCACGCATTTGGATCACTATCTCCGTGAAATTCGGTATCTTTGCGGAATTTGGCCAAGAAATCAATATCGTTGGCATCGTCTCTGTGTCTTTCTTGCATACGTCGCTCCGGTAAGCCGTTTAGTGCGTCACGGAGTGTCATCAAGAAATCGAGCTCGGAGAATTCCATAACAAGAATCAAGAGATAGTTCTTGACAAGAAATCGGACAGAAAATTTTCCAAGAAATCCGTGAAGAATGAACCAAGAAGATGATCAAAGAATCTGATCTCCACCGTTCAGACTGTAGTTCAATGAGTTGGCTTACCTTTGTCAAAATTTCGTGATGATCCAACGGTCGAATCCACGGAAACTTTGTTTTCTTCCGACGCGCTAATCTGCCAATGTTATGCGAAAATTCTTCTAACCGTGAAGAACAACCCAAGAAGGTTTCAACAACAAAAAAATTCGGTGAATATAGTTGATCGCCCAAGGAGATGACCTTGGGCTCCGATACCACTTATGATACGAATTACGTAAGTAATACGTATAAAATACAACGGAAGATTATTATGTCTTGATAAGTATCAAAGTATCACTCAAAATTACAAGGTGGTGACCGAACTTAAATGGATTTCGGCCGTGAAGTAGTATGGGATACGGATTTGGATGTGTTTTATCGAACTAGACCTATAACTCGATAAAAGTAATCTCTCCTCAAGACCTATTGAGAATTGATCAAGTTAAAATCTCGAGACGCGTCGAAACAATAACTAAAGTTTTGTTGAACTCGTTCAACGTATATTTCAAAGAAATACAAGGTTTATTAAACTTCAAGCCTCTTACAAATACAATCAAGTACTACTATATATAGTAGTTTCCAACTTTAAGAAAATACAACAAAAACAAGAAAATGAAGCTTCCTAGCATGCTTCCATTTCGGCCGAAATATCTAAGGAGGAGATACCAAGCATCTTGGTTTTATTAGGTGATTAAGACATGAAGAAATCTTTGATGAATCTTGGACTTGTGATGGTGATGGTGACATGAAGAAGATCTTCACTAAATATCATCCCTTATTCTTCAAATCGGCGAACTCAACTTAGGTGATTAGGAGGATTTTGTGAAGATATGATATCAACCCCTTTGGAATTATTATGGTGATTATGACATGAGGGAAAATGACATGAAGGATGAAAGTCTTCTCCAAATCTTATGCATGGGACGTGAGGTATCATGGTGTGAAGATATGATATCACCTCTTTGGAATTATTATGGTGATTAAGACATGAGGGACAATGACATGAAGGAAAGTTTTGAGGAAAGTCTTCTTCCAATCTTGTTTCTTACGTTTTGTATTATGGTGGGAGAAATGTCTTCATTTGGAAGTATTATGGTGATGGTGACATGAAGAAGATATTTGATGAAAGTCTTCATCAAATCTTAAGCTTGGGCCGATTTTGTAGTGAGGTGGGGAAGGAGAAATATCTTCATGCATCTTGACAAATCATGAGTCCCTTTCAAGCATGATATGGCGAATTTCATGCTTTTGGTCGATCCGTCGTCGAATTCTACGTTACTCCGATTCCGATTAACAACGTAACTCCAATCCGTTTAACATTTTCTCCTAAGTATAACGATGCATGGCCATGCGAATTTGCATCATCATGGATGTCGATTTTTATCGGAGTTTCTTCGACTGGAATATTAGATATCGTATCATTCCCTCCGTCTTTGAAAGGAATTGACCTCAATTCCGCAATGCCATCGTCGTCAAGATAAGGTGAGAGATCACCTACGTTGAATGTCGCGTGTACTCCGTATTCGCCCGGAAGTTCGACTTTGTATGCGTTGTCGTTCACCTTTTCCACAATTTTGTACGGACCCTCGGCTCTCGGCATCAATTTGTTCTTCCGTTTGCTTGGGAATCTTTCTTTTCTCAAATGTATCCAAACCAAGTCGCCAACATCAAATAATCTCGCCTTTTTATTTTTGTTCGACTTCCGTTTGTATATTTCATTTACTTCTTTAATCCGTTCCGTATCTTTTCATGTAACTTCACCATTGATTTGAGTTTTGCTTCGGCGTCTTTGTGAACCAACTCGTTGCTCGGTAAGGGAATCAAGTCCAATGGCAAGTGCGGATTTAATCCGTATACCACTTCAAAAGGTGAATGGGCCGTGGCATAACCGGGTGATCGGTTGTATGCGAATTCCGCATGAGCAAGTTTAACGTCCCAATCCTACGTGTTTTGTTACCAACCCTCGCAATAATGCTCCCAAGGTTCGATTAGTCACCTCGGTGCATCCGTCGGTTTTGCGGGTGATGTGAAGTCTTGAATAGGAGTTTAGTACCAACTTTCCTCCATAAAGTATTCGAGTAACTCAGAAATTTGGAATCTCGATCCGACACGATAGTTTTTGGAACTCCGTGTAAACGAACTACTTCCCGGAAGTACAAGTCCGCCACATTGCTTGCATCATCGGTTTTGTGGCACGCGATAAAGTGAGCCATTTTCAAAAAACGGCCGACAACCACCATGATCGAGTCTTTGCCTCGTTGAGTACGAGGTAAAGCCACAATAAAATCCATCGAGACATCCTCCCACGGTCGTAACGGTATCGGCAACGGCATGTATGTACTCGACTTGAACGAACTTTTCATCATGTGACAAGTTACGCATTTGCTCACGATTGTGCTGACGTCACCATACATCTTCGGCCAAAAGAAATGTTCTTTTAGCACCTCTGATTTTGGTCGAACCGAAGTGGCCAGGCTAGTCCTCCTCCGTGCGCCTCCCGAACCAACAATTCCGAATTGTATGCCTCGCACACACAATTTATTTCCCTTGAAAAGAAAGCCATCCTGTAAAATAAATTCCTCGTATGGGGCCGTTTTACAACGGTTAAAAATTTCCCAGTCCAAATCGTCGTTGTAATGATCTTTCAAAGTCTCGAACCCCAACAAGCGAACATCTAGCATTGTGATGGGCATATCGTCTCGATAGTGCATCCGCCACTACATTACTCTTCCGTCTTTGTACTTGGATGAAAAGTGAAAAGATTGTAAAAATTCCACCCATTTTGCATGTCTCGGGCTTAGCTTACTCGTCCGTTGATGTATTTCAACGACTCGTGATCCGAATGCGGCACGAAATGTTTGACGAGATAATGACTCAATGATCGAGTGCTCTTACGATAGCATAGAACTCCTTGTCGTAAGTACAATAATTCACTCGGGCGCCACTTAACTTCTCAGAAAAATAGGCGATGGGACGGCCTCTTTGAATAAGCACGCCCGATTCCAACTCCGCTAGCGTCGCATTCTACCTCAAACGGTTGTGAAAAATCGGGTAACGTCAAAATCGGCGCTTCACATAATTTTCCTTTTAAATTTTCAAAAGCCTTTTGGGCTGCCTCGTTCCATGCAAAGGTTCCCTTTTTCGGACACTCAGTGATCGGATGGAGATAGTCTTTGAAGTCCGTATGAATCGTCGGTAAAAGAAGCGAGGCCATGAAATGACCGTACCTCCGTGATTGTCTTTGGGGTCGGCCACGACTTGATTGCCGCGATCTTCTCTTGGTCGGCCGAAACTCCGTCTTCGAAACAACATAGCCGAGAAAGACAAGACTCTCGACTAGGAAAGTACACTTCTCACGTTTTCAATATAGTTTTTGTTCCCTTAGCGTCTCAAACACGTACCGCAAATGTTAGAGATGTTCTTCTACGGACCGAATGTATATCAAAATGTCTTCTAAGTACACGACAAAAAACTTTCACAAGAAAGGTTTAAGAACCTCGTTCATCAAACTCAAAAAGCTCCTCGGTGCGTTTGTGAGTCCCAATGGCATCACAACCCATTCGTAAAGTCCATTCTTCGTTTTAAACGCCGTTTTCCATTCGTCTCCCTCTCGCATGCGGATTTGATGGTATCCGCTCCGTAAATCAACTTTGGAAAATATAACCGAGCCATGTAACTCGTCCAGCATGTCGTCTAGTCTCGGGATGGGAAACCGATACTTGACGGTGATGTTATTCACGGCTCTACTGTCAATACACATTCGCCATGTTCCGTCTTTTTTTGGTACAAGTAGAGGCTGGAACCGCACACGGACTTAAACTTTCTCGGACATATCCGTGATTCATGAGTTCGTCAATTTGACGTTGTAGTTCTTTGGTTTCTTCGGGATTACAACGATACGCCGCTTTGTTCGGTAATGAAGCTCCCGGTATAAGATCAATCTGGTGTTCAATCCCGCGGATAGGTGGTAATCCTACCGGCAAGTCTTCGAAATACGTCCAAAACTCGTGGAATAGTGCGTCTATCTCTTCCTCATGTTGCGATTTGGAGGCAAGATTACGTACCTCATTCAACATCATCAAATAAACACGTTCGCCATCGTCAATGGCGTGTTCGACTTCTTTCGTTTGCAAACATCGTAAGTTTCGGTCCTTCGACTTTTTGAACTCATCGTCAGGATAGCTTGAGGTGACATAGGTTTAAGAATAATTTTTACCTTTGTCACGTAACTCATACTCATTACTCCTCCCTCGATGTAGTACGTCCCGATCAAATAACCAAGGTCTTCCTAATAACACGTGACATGCGTCCATCGGTAGTACATCGCATGTAATGTCATCGCCATACGAACCCATGGTGAGTCCGACCTTCACTTGTCTTGATACCTTCACTTTGTTCCCATCATCGAGCCAATGGAGTGCATACGGCTTAGGATGGGGAAGGAGACTACTACTATCACTGGTGACAAAGCGCATGAGTGTGGCTTCTTCTTATCATTTAGTATGAAGGAGGACTTTTGTCCCTCATAGTGAAGTTTACTTTACCGTATGATTCGAATTACGTTTGTAATGCGTATAAACACAACGGAAGATTAACAAGTTTACAATATGGATCAAAAATTACAAAGGTGATGGGCCGAATTTAATGGGATTCGGCCGTGTTATAGTATGATGTACGGAGTTTGGTGTGTTTTTATCGAACTAGACCTATAACTCGATAAAAGGGTAATCTCTTCCCAAGACCTTTTGAGAATTGATCAAGTTAAAATCTCGAGACTCGTCGAAACAATAACTAAAGTTTGTCGAACTCGTTCATCGTTTATTTCTATGGATATAGAATGTTTTTTATGATTCTCGATATATTACAAACACATCGAGCACTACTATTTTTAGTAGTTTCGAACCGAATGAATATACAACAAAGCGAGAAAGCGAAACTTCCTAGTAACATCCTAATCAGCAGAAAATATCCAAGGAGATACCATCTTGGATTTTATGTTGATGAAGACATCTTGGACTTATTAAGTGATGGGGACATGAAGAAGACCAAGTAACCTTCCTTCCATGCATCAATTCGGCCGAGCTCACTTAGGAGGATTTGGTGTAGATTATGATATCATCCTCTTTGGAATTATATAGGTGATAATGACATGAGGGACAATGACATGAAGGATGGAAGTCTTCTTCAAATCTTGGTGTTTCGGCCGTTTGTTACCATGATGGGGAAGGAAAATAACTTCATTATCTTGTCAAAGATATGAAGTCAAGTGAGGTCCCTTTCAAGCATGCTTTGGCGATTTTTATTATGGTGGGGAAGAGAAAATATCTTCATGATCTTGGACCAAATATGATGCTGTCGGTTTTGTCATTTCTGGAATCCAATGAGTCCGAATTTGGTCCTATGGTCTCATAAGATTTGTAGCTCTCTTTCTTAGCTTTCCATGGCCACTTGAATCACACGAATCGGATTTCGGACGAGAAAGTTATGGACAAAATACTAAAGCTGCTCTGAAGTCGTCGTGCGCGCGAGAATTGGTAATTTGTCCATGTATTTTGCATGAGGATTTTATGTATGCTGCGACTCAACCAAGCTTGGTCGGATAATCTTCTTTTTGTATTTGATGATGTTGACCGATTCGTATCATACCCTCTCTCTTTAAAGGGAATTGTCCTCAATTAGAACTCCCTTCGTCACCAAGATAATTAACTAAAGCCTCTAAGTATTTGATCTCGAAGATGTCATGATACGTACATGACCCAAAATCTTGAGACGATAGGTAGTGGGTCCCCTCGAGAATCACCAACAAAATAACTATCATTATTAATAAAATAATAATAATTACTCTGCCGAGTAATACCGATATCATGACATGAGTGGATATACGAAATGGGGCCTTGCAGTTAACTCCACATCGGGTTCTTCCTCGAGTGGAAACACCGATTTCTCGGGTTCATCATCAAAAATGGAAAACACGAGTTTATTACGGTGGGAACCATAGGATTTATTACGGATTCCTCTTCATCAATTGGTTCCTCATCAAATCTTTGGCGGTCCGTCATAATCTAACCAACACTCCGTTTCAATATTCTTTGTGCTCCTCCAATAATGTCTCATCAAAAATTAATCCACTAAGCTCGTTTCGTATCGCAACAAAGTCACACGAACCACTTTGCTCCGATAGGGTAGTTCGACTCAACCATCATCTTCTTTGTCATCAAAAATGCCGCAGAAATTTGTCATATCAAAGTCGTCGGTGACAAAGAGTTCATCTTCGAGATTAGCCGTTTGAAAGCATAAGGCCGTGATCTTGTTTCGCGTTACTAAAATAATTTGGTCCGTTTTGGTCAATTTGACCAACACAACCAACTAGCCCATGATCAAAGTAGCAAGATCTAAGTTCGTCGACTAGGGAGACACGGCTCAACTCATCTTCTTCGTTGAATTGCTCCGTTGAAAACTCTGTCTCGTCTACTTCTTTGAAAATGACCGTAGGGACATTGTCTTCATCGAAAAAAGATTCTGTTGGGAATTCCTTGATGGAGGAATACCTTAGATCGAATGCCGGTGGTGGGGCGTCGAAGGATTGGTGGTAAGATGGGGATTTGAACCTTCGATTGAAATATTTTTTGAATTTAAGCCAATCTTGGATTTTAGGCTTACGTTGTTGTGAACGGGACTGTTTCAGTTTTTGCCACCAAACGGCGGCGCTACCGCGGAGGCGCCTTGCCACCAACGAAATGTATCAGTTCTCGTCGACTAGGGAGACACGGCTAAACTCCAATAATACATCATGAGGGTATCTTATGTCCGTAATTTTTGCTTCATTAGCCGTCACAAAGATGTTGACGGCTAATAGGAGCTATAACTCCTATTAGATATTGTAAATTTGAGTTTTGCTTCGGCGTCTTTGTGAACCAACTCGTTGCTCGGTAAGGGAATCAAGTCCAATGGCAAGTGCGGATTTAATCCGTATACCACTTCAAAAGGTGAATGGGCCGTGGCATAACCGGGTGATCGGTTGTATGCGAATTCCGCATGAGCAAGTTTAACGTCCCAATCCTTCTGTGTTTTATTTACCAACCCTCGCAATAATGCTCCCAAGGTTCGATTAGTCACCTCGGCATCAAGTCGGTTTGCGGGTGATGTGAAGTAATCGAATAGGAGTTTAGTACCAACTTTCCTCCATAAAGTATTCCGTAGTAACTCAGAAATTTGGAATCTCGATCCGACACGATAGTTTTTGGAACTCCGTGTAAACGAACTACTTCCCGGAAGTACAAGTCCGCCACATTGCTTGCATCATCGGTTTTGTGGCACGCGATAAAGTGAGCCATTTTCGAAAAATGGTCGACAACCACCATGATCGAGTCTTTGCCTCGTTGAGTACGAGGTAAAGCCACAATAAAATCCATCGAGACATCCTCCCACGGTCGTAACAGTATCGGCAACGGCATGTATGTACTCGACTTGAACGAACTTTTCATCATGTGACAAGTTACGCATTTGCTCACGATTGTGCTGACGTCACCATACATCTTCGGCCAAAAGAAATGTTCTTTTAGCACCTCTACAGTTTTGGTCGAACCGAAGTGACCGGCTAGTCCTCCTCCGTGCGCCTCCCGAACCAACAATTCCCGAATTGTATGCCTCGGCACACACAATTTATTTCCCTTGAAAAGAAAGCCATCCTGTAAAATAAATTCCTCGTATGGGGCCGTTTTACAACGGTTAAAAATTTCCCCGAAGTCCAAATCGTCGTTGTAATGATCTTTCAAAGTCTCGAACCCCAACAAACGAACATCTAGCATTGTGATGAAGGCATATCGTCTCGATAGTGCATCCGCCACTACATTACTCTTCCCGTCTTTGTACTTGGATGAAAAGTGAAAAGATTGTAAAAATTCCACCCATTTTGCATGTCTCGGGCTTAGCTTACTCTGTCCGTTGATGTATTTCAACGACTCGTGATCCGAATGCAGCACGAAATGTTTCGAACGCAGATAATGACTCCAATGATCGAGTGCTCTTACGATAGCATAGAACTCCTTGTCGTAAGTACAATAATTCACTCGAGCGCCACTTAACTTCTCCGAAAAATAGGCGATGGGACGGCCTCTTTGAATAAGCACCGCCCGATTCCAACTCCGCTAGCGTCGCATTCTACCTCAAACGGTTGTGAAAAATCGGGTAACGTCAAAATCGGCGCTTCACATAATTTTCCTTTTAAATTTTCAAAAGCCTTTGGGTGCCTCGTTCCATGCAAAGGTTCCCTTTTCGGACACTCCGTGATCGGATGGAGATAGTCTTTGAAGTCCCGTATGAATCGTCGGTAAAAGAAGCGAGGCCATGAAATGATCGTACCTCCGTGATTGTCTTTGGGGTCGGCCACGACTTGATTGCCGCGATCTTCTCTTGGTCGACCAAACTCCGTCTTCGAAACAACATAGCCGAGAAAGACAAGACTCTCGACTAGGAAAGTACACTTCTCCCGTTTTCCATAAAGTTTTTGTTCCCTTAGCGTCTCAAACACGTACCGCAAATGTTCGAGATGTTCTTCTACGGACCGATCAGATCAAAATGTCGTCTAAGTACACGACAACAAACTTTCCCAAGAAAGGTTTAAGAACCTCGTTCATCAACCTCATAAAGGTGCTCGGGCGTTGGTGAGGCCGAATGGCATCACAACCCATTCGTAAAGTCCATTCTTCGTTTTAAACGCCGTTTTCCATTCGTCTCCCTCTCGCATGCGGATTTGATGGTATCCGCTCCGTAAATCAACTTTGGAAAATATAACCGAGCCATGTAACTCGTCCGGATGTCGTCTAGTCTCGGGATGGGAAACCGATACTTGACGGTGATGTTATTCACGGCTCTATCACAATACACATTCGCCATGTTCCGTCTTTTTTGGTACAAGTAGAACTGGAACCGCACACGGACTTAAACTTTCTCGGACATATCCGTGATTCATGAGTTCGTCAATTTGACGTTGTAGTTCTTTGGTTTCTTCGGGATTACAACGATACGCTGCTTTGTTCGGTAATGGAGCTCCCGGTATAAGATCAATCTGGTGTTCAATCCCGCGGATAGGTGGTAATCCTACCGGCAAGTCTTCGGGAAATACGTCCGAAAACTCGTGTAATAGTGCGTCTATCTCTTCCTCATGTAGCGATTTGGTGGCAAGATTTCGTACCTCTTTGATCATCATCAAATAAACACGTTCGCCATCGTCAATGGCGTGTTCGACTTCTTTCTCGTTTGCAAACATCGTAAGTTTCGGTCCTTCGACTTTTTTCGAACTCATCGTCCGGATAGCTTGAGGTGACATAGGTTTAAGAGCAATTTTTTTACCTTTGTCACGTAACTCATACTCATTACTCCTCCCTCGATGTAGTACGTCCCGATCAAATAACCAAGGTCTTCCTAATAACACGTGACATGCGTCCATCGGTAGTACATCGCATGTAATGTCATCGCCATACGAACCCATGGTGAGTCCGACCTTCACTTGTCTTGATACCTTCACTTTGTTCCCATCATCGAGCCAATGGAGTGCATACGGCTTAGGATGGGCCGTGGTGATCAAACCGAGTTTTGAAACCATCTCGCTTGATGCCACGTTTGTGCAACTTCCACCGTCAATGATCAAGCTACACCATTTATCTCCGACACGACACTTCGTGTGGAAGATTTGGTCCCGTTGTTCTTCGTCACTTGGGGCGGCCTTCGTTTGTAACATGCGAAGGACAAGGTTCGTGTCATAGTTCGGGGCATCGTATGCCTCGCATTCTTCTTCTTCGTCGCCTTCTAAGTTAAAAACGTCTCCAACTCTTTCTTCTTGGCTAATAATTCCTCTCGGCGGCTATGGCTTCTCGCAACGTTACAATCCTCCGATTTGGACAAGCACTTTGATAGTGTCCAAATCCTTGACATTTGAAACACCGGACTTTAGATAGGCTTGTTTCTTTTGGTGTGATAGGAGTTTTGGAAGGGTAGTAACGGCCGGCTTGTGGTGACAGTTTTGGAAACGAGCTAGAACTCGCGCCAAAGTTGGTATTTCCGTATTTAGGTGGGAATTCGGGTTTAGAGAGTTTTGTTTTGTTTTGATTTTCCAACTTTATGCAAAGCCCGCATAAAGTATCGAAGTCGGAATAGGGGTAGAGTTCCACGGAATTAGCAATATTTTTGTTCAAACCTCGTAGGAAACGGGACATGCGCAATTCTTCGCTTTCTTCAAGTTCTCCCATCAAGGATAAGTTTTCAAACTCCTCGATGTACTCCTCGACACTTAGCTTTCCTTGCGTGAGGTCGAAATTTTTCGGTACAGACTTAGCTTGTGTGTCGCGGGACATATCTTTTCGTAGTTTCCTTTTTGGAATCCCACGAACGTATCTTCTCTTTCCTAAGACGACTTCTTTGCGTCTTCATTCGCTCAAACCAAAGGGAAGCTCCTTTCCAAGTTTGAGAATCGCGTACTTGCAACGTACCTCGTCATTGAGCTCCTTGAACTCAAACATTCGTTCAATTTTTCTTTCCCACTCCAAATAAACCTCGGGATCGGTGCCGCCTACGAACTCCTGAAGTTCGTGGTCTTGTATTCATCCGCATGTCGTGGTGCATGCATGGTGTCATGTCCTCGTCGTGCATGGATTCTGGCTCGGCAAGCCACGAAGAACGTCACGTAGTTGTGCTACTTCTTCAACGGTGAATGCCATCTTCTACAGTGATGTCGAGAACTGTGAGACAAAAGTCTCAGATACCACTTATGATACGAATTACGTAAGTAATGCGTATAAACACAACGGAAGATTAACAAGTTTACAATATGGATCAAAAATTACAAAGGTGATGGACGAATTTAATGGGATTCGGCCGTGATATAGTATGATGTACGGAGTTTGGTGTGTTTTTATCGAACTAGACCTATAACTCGATAAAAGGGTAATCTCTTCCCAAGACCTTTTGAGAATTGATCAAGTTAAAATCTCGAGACTCGTCGAAACAATAACTAAAGTTTGTCGAACTCGTTCAACGTATATTTCAAAGGAAATACAATGTTTATTATGATTCTCGATGATTTACAAATACAACGAACACTACTATATATAGTAGTTTCCAACCGTAAGAAAATACAACAAAACGAGAAAACGAACTTCCTAGCAACTTCCTATTTCGGCCGAAATCTTCAAGTAGATACCAAGCAATCTTGGTGTTATTAGGTGAAAGAGACATAAGGCAAACTTTGGTCTTGATGGTGACATGAAGTAGAACAAAATATCCTCCCTTGCACTTGCTTCCAATCGGCCGAACTTTAGGAGGATTTGGTGTTGATTTGATGAAGATATCTTGATGGTGACATGAAGAAGAAAGTCTTCACTCCATCTATAAGCTTCGGCCGTTTGTGTCATGGTGGGGAAGGAGGTGATCTTCATTTATTTTGTGAAAGATATGAAGACAAAGTGTCCCTTTCAAGCATGTTTTGGCCGATCTTCATGCTTTTCGGGTCGATCCGTCGTCGAATTCTACATTACTCCGATTCCGATTAACAACGTAACTCCAATCCGTTTAACATTTTCTCCTAAGTATAACGATGCATGGCCATGCGAATTTGCATCATCATGGATGTCGATTTTTATCGGAGTTTCTTCGACTGGAATATTAGATATCGTATCACTTATGATACGAATTACGTAAGTAATACGTATAAAATACAACGGAAGATTATTATGTCTTGATAAGTATCAAAGTATCACTCAAAATTACAAGGTGGTGACCGAACTTAAATGGATTTCGGCCGTGAAGTAGTATGGGATACGGATTTGGATGTGTTTTATCGAACTAGACCTATAACTCGATAAAAGTAATCTCTCCTCAAGACCTATTGAGAATTGATCAAGTTAAAATCTCGAGACGCGTCGAAACAATAACTAAAGTTTTGTTGAACTCGTTCAACGTATATTTCAAAGAAATACAAGGTTTATTAAACTTCAAGCCTCTTACAAATACAATCAAGTACTACTATATATAGTAGTTTCCAACTTTAAGAAAATACAACAAAAACAAGAAAATGAAGCTTCCTAGCATGCTTCCATTTCGGCCGAAATATCTAAGGAGGAGATACCAAGCATGTTGGTTTTATTAGGTGATTAAGACATGAAGAAATCTTTGATGAATCTTGGACTTGTGATGGTGATGGTGACATGAAGAAGATCTTCACTAAATATCATCCCTTATTCTTCAAATCGGCCGAACTCAACTTAGGTGATTAGGAGGATTTTGTGAAGATATGATATCAACCCCTTTGGAATTATTATGGTGATTATGACATGAGGGAAAATGACATGAAGGATGAAAGTCTTCTCCAAATCTTATGCATGGGACGTGAGGTATCATGGTGTGAAGATATGATATCACCTCTTTGGAATTATTATGGTGATTAAGACATGAGGGACAATGACATGAAGGAAAGTTTTGAGGAAAGTCTTCTTCCAATCTTGTTTCTTACGTTTTGTATTATGGTGGGAGAAATGTCTTCATTTGGAAGTATTATGGTGATGGTGACATGAAGAAGATATTTGATGAAAGTCTTCATCAAATCTTAAGCTTGGGCCGATTTTGTAGTGAGGTGGGGAAGGAGAAATATCTTCATGCATCTTGACAAATCATGAGTCCCTTTCAAGCATGATATGGCCGAATTTTCATGCTTTCGGACCGATTCCGTCGTCGAGTTTTACGTTACTCCGGTTCCGATTAACAACGTAACTCCAATCCGCGTGTTCTTTTCTCCCAAGTATAATGATGCATGACCATGCGAATTTGTATCGTCGTGGATGTCGATTTTTATTGGAGCTTCTTCGATTTAGATATCGTATCAAGTCTTGAAACTAGAAGAGACAAAAATCTTCATGATCTTGGACCAAATATGATGCTGTCGGTTTTGTCATTTCTGGGATCCAATGAGTCCGAATTTGGTCCTATGGTCTCATAAGATTTGTAGCTCTCTTTCTTAGCTTTCCATGGCCACTTGAATCACCTGAATCGGATTTCGGACGGGAAAGTTATGGGCAAAATACTAAAACTGCTACGAAGTCGTCGTGCGCGCGAGAATTGGTAATTTGTCCATGTA
This sequence comes from Orobanche coerulescens, assembly GCA_033398695.1. Lineage (NCBI taxonomy): Eukaryota > Viridiplantae > Streptophyta > Magnoliopsida > Lamiales > Orobanchaceae > Orobanche > Orobanche coerulescens. The sequence continues at coordinate 128,217 of JAWKAU010000274.1, forward strand.
TTTTGCATGAGGATTTTATGTATGCCTGCAACTCAACCAATCTTGGTCGGATAATCTTCTTTTTTGTATTTGATGATGTTGACCGATTCGTATCATACCCTCTCTCTTTAAAGGGAATTGTCCTCAATTCCGAACTTCCTTCGTCACCAAGATAATTAACTAAAGCCTCTAAGTATTTGATCTCGAAGATGTCCGCAGTACGTACATGACCCAAAATCTTGAGACGATAGGTAGTGGGGCCCCCTCGAGAATCACCAACAAAATAACTATCATTATTAATAAAATAATAATAATTACTCACGGAGTAATACCGATATCATGACATGAGTGGATATCTCGAAATGGGACGCCTGCTAACTCCACATCGGTTCCTCCTCCGCATTGGAAACACCGATTTCTCGGGTTCATCATCAAAAATGGAAAACACAGAATTTATTACGGTGGGAACCATAGGATTTATTACGGATTCCTCTTCATCAATTGGTTCTGCATCAAAGACCGGTGGCCCTTCATAATCCGACCAACTCTCCGTTTCAAAATTATTGGGTTCCCCGAATAACGGCCCATCACAAAATAATTTGCTAACCTCAATTTGGTAATCATCCAAGACCATAAGTCCATCACCAGAAACTGAGTCGATATGAAATTTAGGCCCAAAATTGTCGTTTTCTTCTAACCGGTCAATTTTAGTACCAAGCTCAATTTTGTCTTCCACAACTTTAAAAGGTTCCATTTGTGTGAATAATTCCTTCGACTCATCAATTCCGTTTTGGTCAATTTGACCAACACAACTGATTGGTTCATGCTCGTAATAGCAAGTTCCAAGTTCACAATTATGGAAACATGGCTCAACTCACTTTCTTCATTGTATTGCTCCGTTGAAAACTCTGTCTCGTCTACTTCATTGAAAATGACCGTAGGGACATTGTCTTCATCGAAAAAAAATTCTGTTAGGAATTCCTTGATGGAGGAAGACCTTAGATCGAATGCCGGTGGCGGAGCGTCGAAGGATTGGTGGTAAGATGGGGATTTGAACCTTCGATTGAAATATTTTTGAATTTAAGCCAATCTTGGATTTTAGGCTTACGTTGTTGTGAACGGATCGTTTCAATTTTTGCCACCAGACGGCGGCGCTTACCGCGGAGGCGCTTTGTCACCAAAGTGAAACGCGGCGGTTGATCGGGCAGCCTTGAAGTCCGAGTGCTCCTCACAAGCACGAAGCCAATCTATGCACGCATTTGGATCACTATCTCCGTGAAATTCCGGTATCTTTGCGGAATTTGGCCAAGAAATCAATATCGTTGGCTTCGTCTGCGTCTTTCTTGCATACGTCGCTCCGGTAAGCCGTTTAGTGCGTCACGGAGTGTCATCAAGAAATCGAGCTCGGAGAATTCCATAACAAGAATCAAGAGATAGTTCTTGACAAGAAATCGGACAGAAAATTTTCCAAGAAATCCGTGAAGAATGAACCAAGAAGATGATCAAAGAATCTGATCTCCACCGTTCAGACTGTAGTTCAATGAGTTGGCTTACCTTTGTCAAAATTTCGTGATGATCCAACGGTCGAATCCACGGAAACTTTGTTTTCTTCCGATCGCGCTAATCTGCCAATGTTATGCGAAAATTCTTCTAACCGTGAAGAACAACCCAAGAAGGTTTCAACAACAAAAATTCGGTGAATATAGTTGATCGCCCAAGGAGATGACCTTGGGCTCCGATACCACTTATGATACGAATTACGTAAGTAATACGTATAAAATACAACGGAAGATTATTATGTCTTGATAAGTATCAAAGTATCACTCAAAATTACAAGGTGGTGACCGAACTTAAATGGATTTCGCCGTGAAGTAGTATGGGATACGGATTTGGATGTGTTTTATCGAACTAGACCTATAACTCGATAAAAGTAATCTCTCCTCAAGACCTATTGAGAATTGATCAAGTTAAAATCTCGAGACGCGTCGAAACAATAACTAAAGTTTTGTTGAACTCGTTCAACGTATATTTCAAAGAAATACAAGGTTTATTAAACTTCAAGCCTCTTACAAATACAATCAAGTACTACTATATATAGTAATTTCCAACTTTAAGAAAATACAACAAAAACAAGAAAATGAAGCTTCCTAGCATGCTTCCATTTCGGCCGAAATATCTAAGGAGGAGATACCAAGCATCTTGGTTTTATTAGGTGATTAAGACATGAAGAAATCTTTGATGAATCTTGGACTTGTGATGGTGATGGTGACATGAAGAAGATCTTCACTAAATATCATCCCTTATTCTTCAAATCGGCCGAACTCAACTTAGGTGATTAGGAGGATTTTGTGAAGATATGATATCAACCCCTTTGGAATTATTATGGTGATTATGACATGAGGGAAAATGACATGAAGGATGAAAGTCTTCTCCAAATCTTATGCATGGGACGTGAGGTATCATGGTGTGAAGATATGATATCACCTCTTTGGAATTATTATGGTGATTAAGACATGAGGGACAATGACATGAAGGAAAGTTTTGAGGAAAGTCTTCTTCCAATCTTGTTTCTTACGTTTTGTATTATGGTGGGAGAAATGTCTTCATTTGGAAGTATTATGGTGATGGTGACATGAAGAAGATATTTGATGAAAGTCTTCATCAAATCTTAAGCTTGGGCCGATTTTGTAGTGAGGTGGGGAAGGAGAAATATCTTCATGCATCTTGACAAATCATGAGTCCCTTTCAAGCATGATATGGCCGAATTTCATGCTTTTCGGGTCGATCCGTCGTCGAATTCTACGTTACTCCGATTCCGATTAACAACGTAACTCCAATCCGTTTAACATTTTCTCCTAAGTATAACGATGCATGGCCATGCGAATTTGCATCATCATGGATGTCGATTTTTATCGGAGTTTCTTCGACTGGAATATTAGATATCGTATCATTCCCTCCGTCTTTGAAAGGAATTGACCTCAATTCCGCAATGCCATCGTCGTCAAGATAAGGTGAGAGATCACCTACGTTGAATGTCGCGTGTACTCGTATTCGCCGGAAGTTCGACTTTGTATGCGTTGTCGTTCACCTTTTCCACAATTTTGTACGGACCCTCGGCTCTCGGCATCAATTTGTTCTTCCGTTTGCTTGGGAATCTTTCTTTTCTCAAATGTATCCAAACCAAGTCGCCAACATCAAATAATCTCGCCTTTTTATTTTTGTTCGACTTCCGTTTGTATATTTCATTTACTTCTTTAATCCGTTCCGTATCTTTTCATGTAACTTCACCATTGATTTGAGTTTTGCTTGGCGTCTTTGTGAACCAACTCGTTGCTCGGTAAGGGAATCAAGTCCAATGGCAAGTGCGGATTTAATCCGTATACCACTTCAAAAGGTGAATGGGCCGTGGCATAACCGGTGATCGGTTGTATGCGAATTCCGCATGAGCAAGTTTAACGTCCCAATCCTTACGTGTTTTATTTACCAACCTCGCAATAATGCTCCCAAGGTTCGATTAGTCACCTCGGTGCATCCGTCGGTTTGCGGGTGATGTGAAGTCTTGAATAGGAGTTTAGTACCAACTTTCCTCCATAAAGTATTCGAAGTAACTCGAAATTTGGAATCTCGATCCGACACGATAGTTTTGGAACTCCGTGTAAACGAACTACTTCCCTAAGTACAAGTCCGCCACATTGCTTGCATCATCGGTTTTGTGGCACGCGATAAAGTGAGCCATTTTCAAAAACGGTCGACAACCACCATGATCGAGTCTTTGCCTCGTTGAGTACGAGGTAAAGCCACAATAAAATCCATCGAGACATCCTCCCACGGTCGTAGCAGTATCGGCAACGGCATGTATGTACTCGACTTGAACGAACTTTTCATCATGTGACAAGTTACGCATTTGCTCACGATTGTGCGACGTCACCATACATCTTCGGCCAAAAGAAATGTTCTTTTAGCACCTCTGATTTGGTCGAACCAAGTGACCGGCTAGTCCTCCTCCGTGCGCCTCCCGAACCAACAATTCCCGAATTGTATGCCTCGCACACACAATTTATTTCCCTTGAAAAGAAAGCCATCCTGTAAAATAAATTCCTCGTATGGGGCCGTTTTACAAAGGTTAAAAATTTCCCCGAAGTCCAAATCGTCGTTGTAATGATCTTTCAAAGTCTCGAACCCCAACAAACGAACATCTAGCATTGATGAAGGCATATCGTCTCGATAGTGCATCCGCCACTACATTACTCTTCCCGTCTTTGTACTTGGATGAAAAGTGAAAAGATTGTAAAAATTCCACCCATTTTGCATGTCTCGGGCTTAGCTTACTCGTCCGTTGATGTATTTCAACGACTCGTGATCCGAATGCAAAGACGAAATGTTTCGAACGCAGATAATGACTCCAATGATCGAGTGCTCTTACGATAGCATAGAACTCCTTGTCGTAAGTACAATAATTCACTCGGGCGCCACTTAACTTCTCCGAAAAATAGGCGATGGGACGGCCTCTTTGAATAAGCACCGCCCGATTCCAACTCCGCTAGCGTCGCATTCTACCTCAAACGGTTGTGAAAAATCGGGTAACGTCAAAATCGGCGCTTCACATAATTTTCCTTTTAAATTTTCAAAAGCCTTTTGGGCTGCCTCGTTCCATGCAAAGCTTCCCTTTTTCGTACACTCCGTGATCGGATGGAGATAGTGTGAAGTCCCGTATGAATCGTCGGTAAAAAGAAGCGAGGCCATGAAATGACCGTACCTCCGTGATTGTCTTTGGGGTCGGCCACGACTTGATTGCCGCGATCTTCTCTTGGTCGACCGAAACTCCGTCTTTCGAAACAACATAGCCGAGAAAGACAAGACTCTCGACTAGGAAAGTACACTTCTCCCGTTTTCCATAAAGTTTTTGTTCCCTTAGCGTCTCAAACACGTACCGCAAATGTTCGAGATGTTCTTCTACGGACCGATCAGATCAAAATGTCGTCTAAGTACACGACAACAATCTTTCCAAAGAAAGGTTTAAGAACCTCGTTCATCAACCTCATAAAGGTGCTAGGGGCGTTGGTGAGGCCGAATGGCATCACAACCCATTCGTAAAGTCCATTCTTCGTTTTAAACGCCGTTTTCCATTCGTCTCCCTCTCGCATGCGGATTTGATGGTATCCGCTCCGTAAATCAACTTTGGAAAATATAACCGAGCCATGTAACTCGTCCGAGATGTCGTCTAGTCTCGGGATGGGAAACCGATACTTGACGGTGATGTTATTCACGGCTCTCTTGTCAATACACATTCGCCATGTTCCGTCTTTTTTGGTACAAGTAGAACTGGAACCGCACACGGACTTAAACTTTCTCGGACATATCCGTGATTCATGAGTTCGTCAATTTGACGTTGTAGTTCTTTGGTTTCTTCGGGATTACAACGATACGCCGCTTTGTTCGGTAATGGAGCTCCCGGTATAAGATCAATCTGGTGTTCAATCCCGCGGATAGGTGGTAATCCTACCGGCAAGTCTTCGGGAAATACGTCCGAAAACTCGTGTAATAGTGCGTCTATCTCTTCCTCATGTTGCGATTTGGTGGCAAGATTTCGTACCTCTTTGATCATCATCAAATAAACACGTTCGCCATCGTCAATGGCGTGTTCGACTTCTTTCTCGTTTGCAAACATCGTAAGTTTCGGTCCTTCGACTTTTTTCGAACTCATCGTCCGGATAGCTTGAGGTGACATAGGTTTAAGAACAATTTTTTTACCTTTGTCACGTAACTCATACTCATTACTCCTCCCTCGATGTAGTACGTCCCGATCAAATAACCAAGGTCTTCCTAATAACACGTGACATGCGTCCATCGGTAGTACATCGCATGTAATGTCATCGCCATACGAACCCATGGTGAGTCCGACCTTCACTTGTCTTGATACCTTCACTTTGTTCCCATCATCGAGCCAATGGAGTGCATACGGCTTAGGATGGGGAAGGAGACTACTACTATCACTGGTGACAAAGCGCATGAGTGTGGCTTCTTCTTATCATAAAGTAAGAAGGAGCACTTATGTCCCGCAACGACAAGTTTACAATACCTTATGATACGAATTACGTAAGTAATGCGTATAAACACAACGGAAGATTAACAAGTTTACAATATGGATCAAAAATTACAAAGGTGATGGACGAATTTAATGGGATTCGGCCGTGATATAGTATGATGTACGGAGTTTGGTGTGTTTTTATCGAACTAGACCTATAACTCGATAAAAGGGTAATCTCTTCCCAAGACCTTTTGAGAATTGATCAAGTTAAAATCTCGAGACTCGTCGAAACAATAACTAAAGTTTGTCGAACTCGTTCAACGTATATTTCAAAGGAAATACAATGTTTATTATGATTCTCGATATATTACAAATACAACGAGCACTACTATATATAGTAGTTTCCAACCGAAAGAAAATACAACAAAACGAGAAAACGAAACTTCCTAGTAACATCCTAATCGGCCGAAAATATCCAAGGAGATACCATCTTGGATTTTATGTTGATGAAGACATCTTGGACTTATTAAGTGATGGGGACATGAAGAAGACCAAGTAACCTTCCTTCCATGCATCAATTCGGCCGAGCTCACTTAGGAGGATTTGGTGTAGATTATGATATCATCCTCTTTGGAATTATATAGGTGATAATGACATGAGGGACAATGACATGAAGGATGGAAGTCTTCTTCAAATCTTGGTGTTTCGTCCGTTTGTTACCATGATGGGGAAGGAAAATAACTTCATTATCTTGTCAAAGATATGAAGTCAAGTGAGGTCCCTTTCAAGCATGCTTTGGCCGATTTTTATTATGGTGGGGAAGAGAAAATATCTTCATGATCTTGGACCAAATATGATGCTGTCGGTTTTGTCATTTCTGGAATCCAATGAGTCCGAATTTGGTCCTATAGTCTCATAAGATTTGTAGCTCTCTTTCTTAGCTTTCCATGGCCACTTGAATCACCTGAATCGGATTTCGGACGAGAAAGTTATGGACAAAATACTAAAACTGCTACGAAGTCGTCGTGCGCGCGAGAATTGGTAATTTGTCCATGTATTTTGCATGAGGATTTTATGTATGTCTGCGACTCAACCAAGCTTGGTCGGATAATCTTCTTTTTTGTATTTGATGATGTTGACCGATTCATATCATACCCTCTCTCTTTAAAGGGAATTGTCCTCAATTCCGAACTCCCTTCGTCACCAAGATAATTAACTAAAGCCTCTAAGTATTTGATCTCGAAGATGTCCGCAGTACGTACATGACCCAAAATCTTGAGACGATAGGTAGTGGGGCCCCCTCGAGAATCACCAACAAAATAACTATCATTATTAATAAAATAATAATAATTACTCTGCCAGGTAATACCGATATCATGACATGAGTGGATATCTGAAATGGGACGCACGGTTAACTCCACATCGGGTTCCTCCTCCAGAATTGGAAACACTGATTTCTCGGGTTCATCATCAAAAATGGAAAACACAGAGTTTATTACGGTGGGAACCATAGGATTTATTACGGATTCCTCTTCATCAATTGGTTCCTCATCAAATGCTGGCGGTCCGTCATAATCTAACCAACACTCCGTTTCAATATTGCTGTGCTCCTCCAATAATGTCTCATCAAAAATTAATCCACTAAGCTCGTTTCGTACGCAACAAAGTCACACGAACCACTTTGCTCCGATAGGGTAGTTCGACTCAACCATCATCTTCTTTGTCATCAAAAATGCCGCAGAAATTCTGTCATATCAAAGTCGTCGGTGACAAAGAGTTCATCTTCGTGGATTAGCCGTTTCGAAAGCATAAGGCCGTGATCTTGTTTCGCGTTACTAAAATAATTTGGTCCGTTTTGGTCAATTTGACCAACACAACCAACTAGCCCATGATCAAAGTAGCAAGATCTAAGTTCGTCGACTAGGGAGACACGGCTCAACTCATCTTCTTCGTTGAATTGCTCCGTTGAAAACTCTGTCTCGTCTACTTCTTTGAAAATGACCGTAGGGACATTGTCTTCATCGAAAAAAGATTCTGTTGGGAATTCCTTGATGGAGGAAGACCTTAGATCGAATGCCGGTGGTGGGGCGTCGAAGGATTGGTGGTAAGATGGGGATTTGAACCTTCGATTGAAATATTTTTTGAAAATAAGCCAATCTTGGATTTTAGGCTTACGTTGTTGTGAACGGGACTGTTTCAGTTTTTGCCACCAAACGGCGGCGCTACCGCGGAGGCGCCTTGCCACCAACGAAATGTATCAGTTCTCGTCGACTAGGGAGACACGGCTAAACTCCAATAATACATCATGAGGGTATCTTATGTCCGTAATTTTTGCTTCATTAGCCGTCACAAAGATGTTGACGGCTAATAGGAGCTAGAACTCCTATTAGATATTGTAAATTTGAGTTTTGCTTCGGCGTCTTTGTGAACCAACTCGTTGCTCGGTAAGGGAATCAAGTCCAATGGCAAGTGCGGATTTAATCCGTATACCACTTCAAAAGGTGAATGGGCCGTGGCATAACCGGGTGATCGGTTGTATGCGAATTCCGCATGAGCAAGTTTAACGTCCCAATCCTTCGTGTTTTATTTACCAACCCTCGCAATAATGCTCCCAAGGTTCGATTAGTCACCTCGGTCATCGTCGGTTTGCGGGTGATGTGAAGTCTTGAATAGGAGTTTAGTACCAACTTTCCTCCATAAAGTATTCGTAGTAACTCAGAAATTTGGAATCTCGATCCGACACGATAGTTTTTGGAACTCCGTGTAAACGAACTACTTCCCGGAAGTACAAGTCCGCCACATTGCTTGCATCATCGGTTTTGTGGCACGCGATAAAGTGAGCCATTTTCGAAAAACGGTCGACAACCACCATGATCGAGTCTTTGCCTCGTTGAGTACGAGGTAAAGCCACAATAAAATCCATCGAGACATCCTCCCACGGTCGTAACGGTATCGGCAACGGCATGTATGTACTCGACTTGAACGAACTTTTCATCATGTGACAAGTTACGCATTTGCTCACGATTGTGCTGACGTCACCATACATCTTCGGCCAAAAGAAATGTTCTTTTAGCACCTCTACAGTTTTGGTCGAACCGAAGTGACCGGCTAGTCCTCCTCCGTGCGCCTCCCGAACCAACAATTCCCGAATTGTATGCCTCGGCACACACAATTTATTTCCCTTGAAAAGAAAGCCATCCTGTAAAATAAATTCCTCGTATGGGGCCGTTTTACAACGGTTAAAAATTTCCCCGAAGTCCAAATCGTCGTTGTAATGATCTTTCAAAGTCTCGAACCCCAACAAACGAACATCTAGCATTGACAGTAAGGCATATCGTCTCGATAGTGCATCCACCACTACATTACTCTTCCCGTCTTTGTACTTGGATGAAAAGTGAAAAGATTGTAAAAATTCCACCCATTTTGCATGTCTCGGGCTTAGCTTACTCTGTCCGTTGATGTATTTCAACGACTCGTGATCCGAATGCGGACGAAATGTTTCGAACGCAGATAATGACTCCAATGATCGAGTGCTCTTACGATAGCATAGAACTCCTTGTCGTAAGTACAATAATTCACTCGGCGCCACTTAACTTCTCCGAAAAATAGGCGATGGGACGGCCTCTTTGAATAAGCAACGCCCGATTCCAACTCCGCTAGCGTCGCATTCTACCTCAAACGGTTGTGAAAAATCGGGTAACGTCAAAATCGGCGCTTCACATAATTTTCCTTTTAAATTTTCAAAAGCCTTTTGGGTGCCTCGTTCCATGCAAAGGTTCCCTTTTTCGGACACTCCGTGATCGGATGGAGATAGTCTTTGAAGTCCCGTATGAATCGTCGGTAAAAAGAAGCGAGGCCATGAAATGATCGTACCTCCGTGATTGTCTTTGGGGTCGGCCACGACTTGATTGCCGCGATCTTCTCTTGGTCGACCGAAACTCCGTCTTTCGAAACAACATAGCCGAGAAAGACAAGACTCTCGACTAGGAAAGTACACTTCTCCGTTTTCCATAAAGTTTTTGTTCCCTTAGCGTCTCAAACACGTACCGCAAATGTTCGAGATGTTCTTCTACGGACCGATGTAGATCAAAATGTCGTCTAAGTACACGACAACAAACTTTCCCAAGAAAGGTTTAAGAACCTCGTTCATCAACCTCATAAAGGTGCTCGGGCGTTGGTGAGGCCGAATGGCATCACAACCCATTCGTAAAGTCCATTCTTCGTTTTAAACGCCGTTTTCCATTCGTCTCCCTCTCTCGCATGCGGATTTGATGGTATCCGCTCGTAAATCAACTTTGGAAAATATAACCGAGCCATGTAACTCGTCCGAGATGTCGTCTAGTCTCGGGATGGGAAACCGATACTTGACGGTGATGTTATTCACGGCTCTTTGTCAATACACATTCGCCATGTTCCGTCTTTTTTGGTACAAGTAGAATCGGAACCGCACACGGACTTAAACTTTCTCGGACATATCCGTGATTCATGAGTTCGTCAATTTGACGTTGTAGTTCTTTGGTTTCTTCGGGATTACAACGATACGCCGCTTTGTTCGGTAATGGAGCTCCCGGTATAAGATCAATCTGGTGTTCAATCCCGCGGATAGGTGGTAATCCTACCGGCAAGTCTTCGGAAATACGTCCGAAAACTCGTGTAATAGTGCGTCTATCTCTTCCTCATGTAGCGATTTGGTGGCAAGATTTCGTACCTCTTTGATCATCATCAAATAAACACGTTCGCCATCGTCAATGGCGTGTTCGACTTCTTTCTCGTTTGCAAACATCGTAAGTTTCGGTCCTTCGACTTTTTCGAACTCATCGTCCGGATAGCTTGAGGTGACATAGGTTTAAGAACAATTTTTTACCTTTGTCACGTAACTCATACTCATTACTCCTCCTCGATGTAGTACGTCCCGATCAAATAACCAAGGTCTTCCTAATAACACGTGACATGCGTCCATCGGTAGTACATCGCATGTAATGTCATCGCCATACGAACCCATGGTGAGTCCGACCTTCACTTGTCTTGATACCTTCACTTTGTTCCCATCATCGAGCCAATGGAGTGCATACGGCTTAGGATGGGCCGTGGTGATCAAACCGAGTTTTGAAACCATCTCGCTTGATGCCACGTTTGTGCAACTTCCACCGTCAATGATCAAGCTACACCATTTATCTCCGACACGACACTTCGTGTGGAAGATTTGGTCCCGTTGTTCTTCGTCACTTGGGGCGGCCTTCGTTTGTAACATGCGAAGGACAAGGTTCGTGTCATAGTTCGGGGCATCGTATGCCTCGCATTCTTCTTCTTCGTCGACTTCTAAGTTAAAACGTCTCCAACTCTTTCTTCTTGGCTAATAATTCCTCTCGGGCGGCTCTGGCTTCACGCAACCTCACAATCCTCCGATTTGGCCAAGCTCTTTGATTGTGTCCAAATCCATGACATTTGAAACAACGGACTTTAGATAGGCTTGTTTCTTTTGGTGTGATAGGAGTTTTGGAAGGGTAGTAACGGTGGCTTGTGGTGACAGTTTTGGAAACGAGCTAGAACTCGCGCCAAAGTTGGTATTTCCGTATTTAGGTGGGAATTCGGGTTTAGAGAGTTTTGTTTTGTTTTGATTTTCCAACTTTATGCAAAGCCCGCATAAAGTATCGAAGTCGGAATAGGGGTAGAGTTCCACGGAATTAGCAATATTTTTGTTCAAACCTCGAAGGAAACGGGACATGCGCAATTCTTCGCTTTCTTCAAGTTCTCCCGTCAAGGATAAGTTTTCAAACTCCTCGATGTACTCCTCGACACTTAGCTTTCCTTGCGTGAGGTCGAAATTTTTACAGACTTAGCTTGTGTGTCGCGGGACATATCTTTTCGTAGTTTCCTTTTAGGGAATCCCACGAACGTATCTTCTCTTTTAAACCACGACTTCTTTGCGTCTTCATTCGCTCAAACCAAAGGGAAGCTCCTTTCCAAGTTTGAGAATCGCGTACTTGCAACGTACCTCGTCATTGAGCTCCTTGAACTCAAACATTCGTTCAATTTTTCTTTCCCACTCCAAATAAACCTCGGGATCGGTGCCGCCTACGAACTCCGAAGTTCGCCGTCTTGTATTCATCCGCATGTCGTGGTGCATGCATGGTGTCATGTCCTCGTCGTGCATGGATTCTAGGCTCCGGCAAGCCACGAAGAACGTCACGTAGTTGTGCTACTTCTTCATCGGTGAATGCCATCTTCTTGATGATGTCGAGAACTGTGAGACAAATGTCTCGATACCACTTATGATACGAATTACGTAAGTAATGCGTATAAACACAACGGAAGATTAACAAGTTTACAATATGGATCAAAATTACAAAGGTGATGGACGAATTTAATGGGATTCGGCCGTGATATAGTATGATGTACGGAGTTTGGTGTGTTTTTATCGAACTAGACCTATAACTCGATAAAAGGGTAATCTCTTCCCAAGACCTTTTGAGAATTGATCAAGTTAAAATCTCGAGACTCGTCGAAACAATAACTAAAGTTTGTCGAACTCGTTCAACGTATATTTCAAAGGAAATACAATGTTTATTATGATTCTCGATGATTTACAAATACAACGAACACTACTATATATAGTAGTTTCCAACCGTAAGAAAATACAACAAAACGAGAAAACGAACTTCCTAGCAACTTCCTATTTCGGCCGAAATCTTCAAGTAGATACCAAGCAATCTTGGTGTTATTAGGTGAAAGAGACATGAGGCAAACTTTGGTCTTGATGGTGACATGAAGTAGAACAAAATATCCTCCCTTGCACTTGCTTCCAATCGGCCGAACTTTAGGAGGATTTGGTGTTGATTTGATGAAGATATCTTGATGGTGACATGAAGAAGAAAGTCTTCACTCCATCTATAAGCTTCGGCCGTTTGTGTCATGGTGGGGAAGGAGGTGATCTTCATTTATTTTGTGAAAGATATGAAGACAAAGTGTCCCTTTCAAGCATGTTTTGGCCGATCTTCATGCTTTTCGGGTCGATCCGTCGTCGAATTCTACGTTACTCCGATTCCGATTAACAACGTAACTCCAATCCGAGCCTTGGGCTCCAACAACGTACATGACCGAACTTATGAAATACTTCGGATTATAAACCGAAGTTATAATCCGTTACATATCTTCCGAGTGGACATCACTGTGGTTATTTGATCACGGATCAAGCTTATAGATGGACGAATTACGTTGACACAAACGGCCGAAGCTTATAGATGGAGTGAAGACTTTCTTCTTCATGTCACCATCAAGATATCTTCATCAAATCAACACCAAATCCTCCTAAAGTTCGGCCGATTGGAAGCAAGTGCAAGGGAGGATATTTTGTTCTACTTCATGTCACCATCAAGACCAAAGTTTGCCTCATGTCTCTTTCACCTAATAACACCAAGATTGCTTGGTATCTACTTGAAGATTTCGGCCGAAATAGGAAGTTGCTAGGAAGTTCGTTTTCTCGTTTTGTTGTATTTTCTTACGGTTGGAAACTACTATATATAGTAGTGTTCGTTGTATTTGTAAATCATCGAGAATCATAATAAACATTGTATTTCCTTTGAAATATACGTTGAACGAGTTCGACAAACTTTAGTTATTGTTTCGACGAGTCTCGAGATTTTAACTTGATCAATTCTCAAAAGGTCTTGGGAAGAGATTACCCTTTTATCGAGTTATAGGTCTAGTTCGATAAAAACACACCAAACTCCGTACATCATACTATATCACGGCCGAATCCCATTAAATTCGTCCATCA